>OX439049.1:8704894-8964894 GCA_949317995.1 Acholoe squamosa
ATTCAGATTTTTAACCATTTTTTTGAAATTTCAAAGTATTTTTCACCTTTTAGAACTACAACCAAAATGTCCGCAATTTTGTCTTCTACAAGAATCTAAAATCTATTCCTATCTATTTGTGTGCTGAAAAGTGCTAGAAGTAAAACAGTAACAGCATATTTTGCTTAAAATTGCACAAAACTGACCTGTGTGATTTTACTCCACCACAGGGAATTTTGAGTTTCCATCAAAATATGATAGACTTCTCCATATCAAATCATAAAAAAAATTATACCCCCAGAACCACCAAACTGTTGTCTGTCCACTGATGTGACTGGCTTCTCTCTAACTTAAACTGTTACAAAATTATGAGCATTACAAGAGATAATGTCAAAAATGCACCACTCAGTGAGTGTGGTCAGTGAGGCATGATTTGACCTACCGTAATCTCCCGCGTAGAAGATGCGTTGCGCGTATAGGACGCACCCCAAACTCAGCAGGACCATTTTCGCGTATAAGACGCACTTTTTAATGCTGATATTTGTAAATTCAATACATTTCTATAGTAAAATTACCCCTCGTTTAAGACGCACCCCCAATTTCTGTACATCCTATAAGACGCACAAGGCATTTGTTTGGCGTAGAGGACGTGTCTTATACGCGGGAGTTTACGGTAATTTTCCCTCACTGAGCTAATATTGACCAGGAAAAGGTGACAGAAAATAATCCTAACTTTTTTATATTCAAAAATACATTGCTTCTCTTCTAGTTACTGTATTACATTTATTCAAAAAGCATAATGTTGGCAAAGATTTCTTCTTTCTAGGACTAGGGTATAATTTTTCGATTGGATGGTTAAAAATTTAATTTTGGGTGCCCATCCCTATCATAAATAATGACCACTCCCTAACTCCACTGACACTGTGGCGATCTACCACCCTGTATAAATTCCTTATTTTCTTAAATTCCTGAGCCTGAGGCTTGATCAAAATATGATTTTCAACAGTAATAGTAGAGATGTAGCCTTTGTAGGCGAACATGCGGAACTAAGAACTATGAATGTACAATAACATTTACAAGGTACATGAATGATTTAATAAATGTAATGATTGTTACTGAATGATTGTAGCCTGATTGTAGGTGGAAGTGCATGAATGCCTCCTTATACCTAGATTGCAATGAGTGAGATACCTTCTGTTTTACATTTGGGATCTCCACCAGGACCGCCGAGGCCATGAAGACACATTTACTGAAAAAGCTCTTAGTCTTATATATATTTTTTATGCTTGTAATAGGGATGGATGGGCATCCGAAATCTTATTTGTAGATAATCTAATAATAAGTTGCACTGTTGACAAGTCTGACATTTTACCAATAGAATGCTTTTTGAATTATGAAAATTGAGATACCATAGCCAAAGATATAAACATTTTAATGATAGAATTAAATGATATTTTTCTGCCATGGCTTTTCACCTGACTGAGCAGAATATAGGACAATCAGCACCACACACACTGCACTGTGAGGGCAGTGCAGTTTTGACTTTGGAACACATATTTATTGATTATATTTCACCAGATCAAGATATTAGAAAACCAAAAACATCATATTAAAGAAGACACTTTGCCGCTCACAGCAATATAAGTTTTATAAAAATCTGAGCAGGGGATGCATCTTAAAATTTGAGGGAAAGTTGAAATTCATGGTTCTGGAGTAAAATCTGCAGGTCAGGATTTTCCTTATTTTTTGCCAAACTCACTGTTACTCTTTTGCTTCTAGCACATTGGCGCCAATAGATAGCCTAAAAATTATTTCAGATTATTGATCAGCACATTTTTCTGGTCATTTTAGTGGGGGTTTAAAAAGGTGAGAGAAATTTTCATATATACTGAAAAATGGGCAAAATTCTGATTTTTGGGGAATTTTTTGAAATTTTCATTTGTTTCAAGCTACAATATAAAGACCTGTATTTTTAGCTTCAGATCATTGCAAGAGATATTTTAATTGAGTAAGAATTAGTATAGTTATAACAATTTTGAGAGATGGTGTCAGGCCCAGAACTATTCTCCTCATGGAAAATATGACCAACTACACAGCCTTTTATGAAAAAGAGTATACATTACAGAAGGAAATGACTATGTTTTTTTTAATCTATGCCCTTTTCTACATAAGATAGAGGAATTTCATTGAATTTGATAGGAGCAAACCACATAAACATAGACCCTGATGACTGCTCACTTTACTATAGTTAGGGATGGGCACCCATAAGGCCAATGGAACTCACATTGCAGTTTACCGTCCACCGCCCGCATGCTTTTAAAGGGGCCGCATGAGAAATTTTCATTATTCATTATCTAAAAAAAAATTGAAAAAGTTATCAAAAATGCATTTTGACATGATAGGAATGACCAAAGTGGGGCATATTTGATATCAAATTAAAGCTCTTAGGAATGTGAAAAACATAGTGGCATGTACAATCGAGACAAGTCCCGGCACTGGTTGGTATATAATGAATAATGAATAATGAAAAAAAGCCTCATCAATTTTCAAAATGGCTCGGACGGTAAACTGTAACCTGACTTCCCATGGCCTAAATTAGATTTTGTACCATCCAATTGAAAATTATGCCCTCGGAAAGAAGAAATCTGTGCCAACTCAATGCTTTTTTATAAATAAATGTAATAGAGTGATTAGAAGAGAAGCAGTGCATTTTTGAATAAAAAAAGTTAGGAGTATTTTCTGTCACCTTTTTCAGGTCATTATCAGCTCTGTGAGGGAAAATTAGGTCAAGTCAAGCCTCACTGACCACACTCACTGAGTGGTGCATTTTTGACATCATCCCTGTATATCTGTCACTATAGTATAGTGACAGATATACAGGTAGGCTGAGTGGTTCATGGGCGCCCGTCCCTACTTGTAATTTACAAGGTAAAGTTGTATTATCGCCCACCGTGAACTTTGAGCTCATTTTTCACTTTACAACTTAGGCGATTTAAAACGATCCCCTTACCAGAATACCATAGAAAGGCCGCAGAAACTGAACACAAACAGACGAGCAGACTGCACACTACTTGACAAGCACTAGATGGACTATTTGGTGAAGAAATCACGCTTGTTTTGGTTGACCTCACAGTGTTGCGAAAGGCCCGCGCCATTTTGAAAATGTTGTTATTTTGGTACACGTCGCGCCCCCTGGATACAATCTAAGAACTACAAAGAGGGCGCTGCGGTGTTTCCCGCCTTCTCTGCATGCTCGCACGAGCTTCCGACTCATACAAAGTCCCTTTTTTCTGAAGGGGGGGGGGGGTTATCCACCACTGTGCCCATTTAATGCAAGACAGAAAAAAATATGTTGATGCTTTGATTCCAGCAAATGCTACCAATTTTAACATTGGAGATCAACTTCAACGGATACGATTTGGAGACCTAAGAAACATTGTATTAAAAGGCAATGTTTTGAGGGCATATAGTGTCTATTATTTGTGTGGTTAGCCCATCAGCCGACAGGTAGGGTCGATTCAGGTAAATCAAACCAGAGGTAAAGCGAACCATTTGGAACATTTTGAAGCATACAAGCAATAGATTTGCACAAAAGATTTTTCTTTTGCATAGATTAAATAATTCCTGTCATGATTTTCTCTAAAAGTCCAAATTTGTATATTGGAATGTATTTACACCTGTATAGTAACTTCAAGCAAACCAGTGATATATACAATAGATCAAGCCATTGTTAATACCAGAAGGCCTATTATTTCTCAAATTAGTCTGACATGGGGTAAACACAACCCCGGCAATAACCTTTCTAGTCACTGGCCACCCGGGCCCGTAGCTTTAGAAATCTATGGGCCCGGACCTAAAACTATGGGTCAAGAGCATTAGTTTACATAGATTTAAAGATAAAATTATAAGGATCCCTCATAAATCCACATCATACATTAGTTGGAATGGCCAAATTCCTGCTGATTTTCTCTTTCTATAACAACATATAACATGTCTATACTCATATAAATTAACTTTGATAGAGGTCTCTCAGTCAACTTCTATGGGCCATCCCGGGCCCACAGGAAGGCATCTTTTGAGAAATCTACGGACCCAAAACTATGGGCCATTGGCTCCCTGGCCAGCGTTAGCGTCTACCACTGAGACTGTCATGTAAAATTTCAGAATTACAAAGAGATGTGAGGAATGGGTTAAATCCATTTTTATGCATCATTGAATGAAATAGGGTCGCGGATTGCTCAAATCTAGCCTAAAATAGTGATTTATTCAAAACATATTTTGAGTAAATCAAGCATCTGAATTTGGATCATGGATTTAAAGGTTGTACACTATCACATTGATTCCTGTTGGGTCACAGATAGTTTTCCTAGTCATAAATTTATGATTTATGATCATTGAACCTCTTCAAAATATTCTTAGAATCAATATCACCTGAGAAAAACATGCATTATAAAACAAATCATTAGTGTATTAAATGCCTATATAGCCTTAGTTAATTTACAGGTATTTATAATCATATTTGATTTTATACAGTTAACCAAAAAGTGTGCCTATACATGGGTTGTGGGAATTTAGGCCATGTTGCCATGTCGGATTTTACAGACATGGCCATGTCGCTGTGTCAATCTTTATCAAATGCGTTCTGCTGTGAAACCCGTGTGTCCGTGGATCTTTAAAAATGGCGAGTTGCGTGCGTCGATCTTTAAACACCCCTGTGTTGCCGTGTCGCACATGTCGGTTTTTACCCATGTAGGGACACAAAAGTGGTTCAGTTTACCTGAATCGACCCTAGGAGGAACCAGATCACTTTGCTAGATATCCAGGCTGCCCATGCAGCATATATAGCTTCAGAAGCATGTATACAAGATATAGAACAGCATAAGGAATATGATAGGAAATGTATTGGCAGTACTGGGGCGTCTTGTAAAAACTACATTGGCTCCCTGCTTTATAATTATGGTGGTTCACTGTTCATCTTTACAAGGATCCCTGGTAGATTCAACAGTTATTTTTTTTACAGTGCAGATCGTCTCTGATCATTTTGATCATCAAGACGGATCCTGTGGAACACCTCCTTAAGGGGATTATGGTAGCTTTTGTTCCTCTTCACACGTCAGCATTTTTCACTGGATTTAAACAATTAACAATGATATCTATCCTGGCGAGATATGGTGGCCTACTTTAATGGATACAATCTATATATGATACTCATCACCCAACTATTCAGGACGTTGGACCAAGACAAGGAGGGGACCAAGAATTTTGACTTACAAGTAATTATTCCCTGAAGCTAGCAGCATGGACGAAAAGACTCATCAGCCGGAGAAAACGCCAACTACAGGTATAAATATCAAAGTTCAAATGATTTTTTTTTTTTCATATTCTTAGTACCAAAAAGAAATGTAGAGATAAATCGTAAGTGGATATATAGAGAAAATATTTAGCCTTTGACACTAGCAAGCAAAAGGCCATTAGTTTAAAATTTTCTATTTCGCCAGACATAGGGGTGACAAAATATTTTCAGCTGAGGTGTTTCTTTCATGTATGGGCTTAGCATGCATATTGTATTTAATTCAAATCTGAAAACAAACAAATTTGCCAGCAGTGATAGAAAACCCTTTTAGAATGAGCAATTTGACTTTGAGTACACAGAGGCCACCCATACAAATTATTCATGAGTGTAATTTTTGACATCTGTGCAACCTGAACATCTGAGAGTCCTTATATTTCACATGGATATATTCCAAAGTAATGTTTTGATAAGGTCTAGATTCCTAGTCTAGTGTTATGGTGTCACTCCTTTATGCAACAAATTGTTGAATATGATATATTACTGAATAATACCAAATTGGCCTGTGTGGAACAGTTTAGCTATTTGGGGGTAATAATAGACTTTGACCTCAATTTCAAATCACACTGTGAGAAAGTAGATTCACAGGGTACATCAAAACTGAAACAATTGAGGAATATTGTTAAATACCTTGATAATAATACCAACTTGCAAATATATAAAACTATGATAGTGCCATTGTTAGAGTACTGCAGCTTTAGTCTAGAAAGTGGACTGGTTCCACTAGTGGAGGGGTCACGCTAGGTGGGCGATGGCTGTGTGGCACGACCAAAATTTGTGGGCGGGTGATCTCCCCTGGTGGGGGGTCCATGATCTCGTCTGAGTACGGGTCTAGTCATGGATCTGTTTGATTCAGATCTGTTGTTGTCAGAATACCACCCTGAACTCTCACTTATTGGCCACTAGCTGGTCCGGAGCTGGTTCCCGAGACACACACTGATAAGAACTGATAAGATGGGACCAGCATGTCCCTGGAAGTGGGTGTTAACCAGGGACATGCTGATTACATAGAGTGAAGTATATTTGATGTAAATGTTTCATAGGATATTTGACACATGTGTTAATATAGCAGAATTGAAGTATTTCCTCAGGCATACTGAGCTATACACACAAACATGAATGTTACAGTTGCCACGAGATGGCACTGAAGCACTCGGTACGTTCGACCCCTGGCTTCGTAACTTACGGAGTTCCGCTCCAATTACCAACTGGGTTTACTTGAGTAAGGCCAGACCCAGACACATGTATCACAGGAAGTCATGTGACATCTGTTTGTAGCATAGGAATGGTGCACTGTGGGATACAAACAGAGGTCTGAGGCTCTGTAACTTACTCAACAACCTGCCCTGACCCATTTATGATGTCACAGACTGGTAGCCAATCCGATAACCCGGCAGGTTACTCAAGTAACTTACGCACGTCAGTTTGGCCAGGGGTCGAACATACCGACTGGTCACCCCCCTGGTCCTGAGGTAGGTGCAACACAGTGGTGCCATCTCTGAGATCAAATTGACAACTCTGCACAGTTGCTTCTTTCCTTTAGCACTAGGTGGCTGCAGTGTGCTACAAAATTCCCACTGCCTCCATTGGACAAACTCATCTGGTGCAGAGAAAATGGCAAATGCGGGGCTACAGCTGCCAAGCAAAATCTTTAAATAATCACTTCCAAACTTCATTATTATTGCAGAAACTTCAGCAAGGAATCATGACTTGCCAAATCCATGGTTACCCAGCCCATGTTAATCATTCAAATAAGTGATGCTGTATATTTATACCTATGGTTATTTTTCGTCAGTCTAGTACTAATCCAATATAAATTTACCCTGCCTATGAGCTGCTCCCCTCTTTAGGGAAGTTCTACAAGGCAGATTAGGCCTTTAATTTATGCATAAGCCATCGATCATATACATGAGGTACTAAGGTAGGCTATGGCGCAATGCCTATTCTTGTAGCAAGGAGAGAGATCTGAATTTGAAGACCATTTTATTGATCAAATGAACAGATAAACTATGACTAAACTATTGTTTGCCTTGCTTTTACCCTTTAAAGGCCACTGCTGTGTTAATACATCATGGCTAATGGCCTTCATGCTACATGAAAGCAGCTCCAGGGAGTATCTCACCAGGGCTGTATTCATGCATCATACTGACCTAATACAGGGCTGAAATGTCCGGAGGGTCGGCATGATGCTTAAACGAAGTGCTGAGGAGCACACTTGCCAGCACTTCAATTGTGCTGGCAAGTGTGCTCCTCAGGCCTGGGTTGGAATCTTGGTGGTCAATGAAATAGCTTGGAAAGCTTTTATTCACTGGCCCAGTAATGTCTTATACAGAATCTTTTACTTTTAGGCCCCTCGGGCCCCTCAAATCTCTCTGAGAATCAATTCCCAGAGCGGGTATCAGTCTGTTCGCTCTCCGTAAATTTCATCGATTTCTAGCATTGACATGGAGGTATGGTCCTTTTCCATAGAAAAAATGGTCACAGGGCCAAGAAATTTGACATGGTGATAGCCAAGGGGCACCATCTGAGGTGCTGAGTGTTATTCTCTCTCTAGGTGCTATAATTCCCAGAAATATCTGGCTAAAATGTATGAAAAACCCTCAGAAATATAATGTCAAAAGGAATAAATTCAACAAAATTATGCATCTTAACTCCATGTATAATGGCTTAGATGGCCCTATTTTCACATTATTCAAGCTCCCCCATGTGAGGACGAAAAAATAAACCAGATATGGTGAATACAAGGACATTTTATCAAGTGTCAGTAGACATTCATTTGCTGCATAGCTCGGGGAGAGAAAAATGATGTTTTCCCCCAATGCATGAAAAGGCCTCCCATAGAGCACTGAGGACGATAAAAATAGATGGAAACAGCTGAGAATGTAAAATTCAGGTCATTCTGACCCTGAAAACCATAATTTTGATTACCTGGCACCCCCAAGAGAGAAGTATCAGGCTTGCAGATTGACACCAGAATATTTCTCATAAACCTCTCCAAGGCCGAAACTCTGCTACTACGATTTTCAGTGATTTCTCATTAATTCTATTGATTCCCTGGCCCTTTCTCACCATAACATTGTCAAACTGACTTACCCTAAGCAAAATAAACACATTTTAGCGAAATTTGACAAACTTGGTAGAAGGCCCTATATAGCCTGTAGAGGCTGCAGGACACTAATTATTTTCTCACTGTTGGCTTATATAGCATATGGGCGAAAATAAAATATTTGTACGAATTTCTGGGCTTAGCCACTGTTATTTTCATGTAGGCACACATTTTTCCCATTAATTTAGGGCCACGAGATGTGGTACAATGTAATTAACTTTTCTGCTATCGGCCGTAGAGTGCGGACATACCCAAATTTGGGGGTTTTGCAGTGAATGATTACAATAAATTCTGTAATTAAAAAGAGTGCACCCCCCTCAACTTACCCTCAAATATCAGCCTAAATAACACTCAAATCGATTAATATGCATCCTAAGGATTAATTTGATGCCTGGTTTGCCTACCCACTGTCAGATTTTAGACCAATAATCATTGTACAACACCCTTTAGTGCAAAGCTACAAAGTGTCTCCTGCTGCCACCTCCCGCCAATTGGTGTTCTGCAACCTAAACAGGGCTGAAATGTCCCAGAGGGTCGGCATTATGCTCAAACAAGGTGCTGAGGAGCACACTTGCCAGCACTACATTGGTGCATCATGAAGACCATGACACACCTCTGCATCAGTGGCCGTTAAAGGGTATAAACAATTGATACCTAGTCTAGGGCTGCATCCTTCCATGATCTCTACTGTCCTGAGGTAGGTGCAACACAGTGGTGCCATCTCTGAGATTAAATTGATAACTCTGCACAGTTGCTTCTTTCCGTTAGCACTAGGTGGCTGCGGTGTGCTACAAAATTCCCTAAAGCTCTAAATAATCACTCCAAACTTCATTATTGTTGCAGAAACTTCAGCAAGGAATTATGGCTTGCCAAATCCATGGTTACCCAGCCCATGTTAATCATTCAAATAAATGATGCTTTATATATCTATACCTAGGGTTATTTTTCGTCAGTCGAGTACTAATCCAATGTAAATTTACCCTGCCTATGAGCCGCTCCCCTCTTTAGGGAAGTTCTACAAGGCAGATTAGGCCTTTAATTTATGTATAAGCCATGGCTCATATACATGAGGCACTAAGGTAGGCTATGGTGAAATGCCTATTGTTGTAGCAAGTAGAGAGATCTGAATTTCAAGATCATTTATTGATCAAATGAACAGTTAACTATGACTAAACTATTGATTCCCTTGCTTTAACCCTTTAAAGGCCACTGATGTATTAATACGTCATGCCTAATGGTCGTCATGCTACATGAATGCAGCCCTGGGGAGTATCTCACAAGGGCTGTATTCATGCATCATGCCCATCCTATACAGGGCTGAAATGTCCGGAGGGTCTGCATGATGCTCAAATGAAGTCCTGAGGAGCACACTTGCAAGCGGTACATTGGTGCATCATGAAGACCATGACACACACACATCAGTGGCCCTTAAAGGGTTTAAACAATTGTTATCTAGTCTAGGGCTGCCCCACTCAACAAAAAAACGTTATTTAACATAAGAAAAAACATTTTTAACATTTTAAAACGTTTTACCATTATAAGGAACCATAGGGAAACGTTCTGAAACGTTTTGTAACCCTTTTTGTTGACTGGGGCATCCTTCCATAATCTCTACTGTCCTGAGGTAGGTGCAAAACAGTGGTGCCATCTCTGAGATCAAATTGATAACTCTGCACATTGCTTCTTTCCTTTAGCACTAGGTGGCTGCGGTGTGCCAGAAAATTCCCACTGCCTCCATTGGACAAACTCATCTGATGCAGACAAAATGGCAAATGCAGGGCTACTGCAAAGCAAAAGCTCTAAATAATCACTTCCAAACTTGATTATTATTGCAGAAACTTCAGCAAGGAATTATGACTTGCCAAATCCATGGTTACCCAGCCCATGTTAATCATTCAAATAAGTGATGCTTTATATATCTATACCTATGTTTATTTTTCGTCAGTCTAGTACTAATCCAACGTAAATTTACCCGGCCTATGAGGTGCTCCCCTCTTTAGGGAAGTTCTACAAGGCAGATTAGGCCTTTAATTTATGTATAAGCCATGGCTCATATACATGAGGTACTAAGGTAGACTATGGCGCAATGCCTATTGTTGTAGCAAGGAGAGGGATCTGAATTTGAAGACCATTTTTTTAATCAAATGAACAGGTAAACTATGACTAAACTATTGCTTCCCTTGCTTTAACCCTTTAACAGCCACTGATGTATTAATACATCATGCCTAATGGTCGTCATGCTACATGAATGCAGCCCTGGGGAGTATCTCACCTGGGCTGTATTTATGCATCATGCCGACCCTATACAGGGCTGAAATGTCTCGGAGGGTCTGCATGATGCTCAAATGAAGTGCTGAGGAGCACACTTGCCAGCACTACATTGGTGCATCATGAAGACCATGAAATACTTCTGCATCAGTGGCCGTTAAAGGGTTTAAATAATTGATACCTAGTCTAGGGCTGCATCCTTCCATGATTTCTACTGTCCTGAGGTAGGTGCAACACAGTGGTGCCATCTCTGAGATCAAATTGATAACTCTGCAAAGTTGCTTCTTTCCTTTAGCACAAGGTGGCTGCGGTGTGCTACAAAATTCCCAAAAGCTCTAAATAATCACTTCCAAACATCATTATTGTTGCAGAAACTTCAGCAAGGAATTATAACTTGCCAAATCCATGGTTACCCAGCCCATGTTAATCATTCAAATAAGTTATGCTTTATATATCTATATCTATGTTTATTTTTCGTCAGTCTAGTACTAATCTAATGTAAATTTACCCTGCCTATGAGGCGCTCCCCTCTTTAGGGAAGTTCTACAAGGCAGATTAGGCCTTTAATTTATGTATAAGCCATGGCTCATATACATGAGGAACTAAGGTAGGCTATGGCGCAATGCCTATTGTTGTAGCAAGTAGAGAGATCTGAATTTCAAGATCATTTTATTGATCAAATGAACAGATAAACTATGACTAAACTATTGCCTCCCTTGCTTTAATCCTTTAAAGGCCACTGATTAATACATCATGCCAAATGGCCGTCATGCTACATGAATGCAGCCCTGGGGAGTATCTCACCAGGGCTGTATTTATGCATCATGCCGACCCCATAGAGGGCTGAAATGTCCGGAGGGTCGGCATGATGCTCAAATGAAGTCCTGAGGAGCACACTTGCCAGCGGTACATTGGTGCATCATGAAGATCATAACACACTTCTGCATTAGTGACCCTTAAAGGGTTTAAACAATTGTTACCTAGTCTAGGGCTGCCCCACTCAACAACAAAAAATGTTATTTAACATCAAAAAAACATTTTTAACATTTTAAAACGTTTTGCCATTATAAGAAGCATAGGGAAACATTCTGAAACGTTTTTTAACCTTTTTTGTTGACTGGGGCATCCTTCCATGATCTCTAATGTCCTGGGGGAGGTCCAACACAGTGGTGCCATCTCTGAGATCAAAATAATAACTCTGCACAGTTGCTTCTTTCCTTTAGCACTAGGTGGCTGCAGTGTGCTACAAAATTCCCACTGCCTCTATTGGACAAACTCATCTGGTGTAGACCAAATGGCAAATGTGGGGCTACTGCCAAGCAAATCTCTAAATAATCACTTCCAAACTTTATTATTGTTGCAGAAACTTCAGCAAAGAATTATGACTTGTCAAATCCATGGTTACCCAGCCCATGTTAATCATTCAAATAAGTGATGCTTTATATATCTATACCTATGTTTATTTTTCGTCAGTCTAGTACTAATCCAATGTAAATTTACCCTGCCTATGAGCCCCTCCCCTCTTTAGGGAAGTTCTACAAGGCAGATTTGGCCTTTAATTTATGTATGAGCCATGGCTTATATACATGAGGTACTAAGGTAGGCTATGGCGCAATGCCTATTGTTGTAGCAAGGAGAGAGATCTGAATTTGAAGACCATTTTATTGATCAAATGAACAGATAAACTATGACTAAACTATTACCTCCCTTGCTTTAACCCTTTAAAGGCCACTGATGTATTAATACATCATGCCTAATGGTCGTCATGCTACATGAATGCAGCCCTGGGGAGTATCTCACCTGGGCTGTATTTATGCATCATGCCGACCCTATACAGGGCTGAAATGTCTCGGAGGGTCTGCATGATGCTCAAATGAAGTGCTGAGGAGCACACTTGCCAGCACTGCATTGGTGCATCATGAAGACCATGACACACTTCTGCATCAGTGGCTGTTAAAGGGTTTAAACAATTGTTACCTTGTCTAGGGCTGCATCCTTCCATGATCTCTACTGTCCTGAGGTAGGTGCAACACAGTGGTGCCATCTCTGAGATCAAATTGATAACTCTGCACAGTTGCTTCTTTCCTTTAGCACAAGGTGGCTGCGGTGTGCTACAAAATTCCCAAAAGCTCTAAATAATCACTTCCAAACATTATTATTGTTGCAGAAACTTCAGCAAGGAATTATAACTTGCCAAATCCATGGTTACCCAGCCCATGTTAATCATTCAAATAAGTTATGCTTTATATATCTATATCTATGTTTATTTTTCATCAGTCTAGTACTAATCCAATGTAAATTTACCCTGCCTATGAGCCGCTCCCCTCTTTAGCGAAGTTCTACAATGCAGATTGGGCCTTTAATTTATGTATAAGCCATGGCTCATATACACGAGGTACTAAGGTAGGCTATGGTGCAATGCCTATTGTTGTAGCAAGTAGAGAGATTTGAATTTCAAGACTATTTTATTGATCAAATGAACAGATAAACTATGACTAAACTATTCCTTCCCTTGCTTTAACCCTTTAAAGGCCACTGATGTATTAATGCATCATGCCTAATGGTCGTCATGCTACATGAAAGCAGCCCTGGGGAGTATCTCACCAGGGCTGTATTCACGCATCGTGCCGACCCTATGAAGGGCTGGAATGTCCTGAGGGTCGGCATGATGCTCAAATGAAGTGCTGAGGAGCACACTTGCAAGCACCTCATTGGTGCTTTATATATCTATACCCTTGGTTATTTTTCGTCAGTCTAGTACTACTGCAATGTAAAATTACCCTGCCTATGAGCCGCTCCCCTCTTTAGGGAAGTTCTACAAGGCAGATTAGGCCTTTGATTTAAGTATAAGCCATGGGTATACATGACGTACTAAGGTAGGCTATGGCACAATGCCTATTGTTGTAGCAAGGAGATAGATCTGAATTTCAAGACCATTTTATTGATCAAATGAACAGATAAACTATGACTAAACTATTGCTTCCCTTGCTTTAACCCTTTAAAGGCCACTGATGTATTAATACATCATGCCTAATGGTCGTCATGCTACATGAATGCAGACCTGGGGAGTATCTCACCAGGACTGTATTCATGCATCATGCCGACCCTATACAGGGCTGAAATGTACGGAGGGTCGGCATGATGCTCAAATAAAGTCCTGAGGAGCACACTCGCCAGCAGTACATTGGTGCATCATGAAAATCATAACATAATTCTGCATCAGTGGCCCTTAAAGGGTTTAAACAATTGTTACCTAGTCTATGGCTGCCCCACTCAACAAAAAACGTTATTTAACATCAAAAAACATTTTTAACATTTTAAAACGTTTTACCATTATAAGGAACCATAGGGAAACGTTCTGAAACGTTTTGTAACCTTTTCTTTTGACTGGGGCATCCTTCCATGATCTCTACTGTCCTTAGGTAGGTGCAACACAGTGGGGCCATCTCTGAGATCGAATTGATAACTCTGCACAGTTGCTTCTTTCCTTGAGCACTAGGTGGCTGGAGTGTGCCACAAAATTCCCACTGCCTCCATTGGACAAACTCATCTGATGCAGAAAAATGGCAAATGCGGGGCTACTGCCAAGCAAAAGCTCTAAATAATCACTTCCAAACTTGATTATTATTGCAGAAACTTCAGCAAAGAATTATGGCTTGCCAAATCCATGGTTACCCAGCCCATGTTAATCATTCAAATAACTGATGCTTTATATATCTATAACTATGGTTATTTTTCGTCTGTCTAGTACTAATCCAATGTAAATTTAACCTGCCTATGAGGCGCTCCCCTCTTTAGGGAAGTTCTACAAGGCAGATTAGGCCTTTGAATTATGTTTAAGCCATGGCTCATATACATGAGGTACTAAGGTAGGCTATGGCGCAATGCCTATTGTTGTAGCAAGGAGAGAGATCTGAATTTCAAGACCATTTTATTGATCAAATGAACAGATAAACTACAATTAAACTATTGCTTCCCTTGCTTTAACCCTTTAAAGGCCACTGATGTATTAATGTATCCTGCCTAATGGTCGTCAAGCTACATGAATGCAGCCCTGGGGAGTATCTCACCAGGGCTTTATTCATGCATCATGCCGACCCTATACTACATTGGTGCATCATGAAGACCATGACATACTTCTGCATTAGTGGCCGTTAAAGGGTTTAAACGATTGATACCTAGTCTAGGGCTACATCCTTCCACGATCTCTACTGTCCTGAGGTAGGTGCAACACAGTGGTGCCATCTCTGAGATCAAATTGATAACTCTTCAAAGTTGCTTCTTTCCTTTAGCACTAGGTGGCTGCGGTGTGCTATAAAATTCCCAAAAGCTCTAAATAATCACTTCAAACTTCATTATTATTGCAGAAACTTCAGCAAGGAATTATGACTTGTCAAATACATGGTTACCCAGCCCATCTTAATCATTCAAATAAGTGATTCTTTATATATCTATAACTAGGGTTAATTTTCATCAGTCTTGTACTAATCCAATGTAAGTTTACCCTGCCTATGAGCTGCTCCCTTCTTTAGGGAAGTTCTACAAGGCAGATTAGGCCTTTAATTTATGAATAAGCCATGGCTCATATATACGAGGTACTCAGGTAGGCTATGGCGCAATGCCTATTGTTGTAGCAAGGAGAGAGATCTGAATATCAAGATCTTCTTTTTGATCAAATGAACAGATAAACTATGACTAAACTATTGCTTCCCTTCCTTTAACCCTTTAAAGGCCACTGCTGTGCTACAAAATTCCCACTGCCTCCATTGGACAAACTCATCTGGTGCAGACAAAATGGCAAATGCGGGGCTTCTGCCAAGCAAAAGCTCTAAATAATCACTTCCAAACTTTATTATTGTTGCAGAAACTTCAGCAAGGAATTATGACTTGCCAAATCCATGATTTCCCAGCCCATGTTAATCATTCAAATAAATGATGCTTTAAATACCTATAACTATGGTTATTTTTCCGTCAGTCTAGTGCTAATTCAATGTAAATTTACCCTGCCTATGAGCCGCTCCCCTCTTTAGGGAAGTTCTACAAGGCAGATTTGGCCTTTAATTTATGTATGAGCCATGGCTTATATACATGAGGTACTAAGGTAGGCTATGGCGCAATGCCTATTGTTGTAGCAAGAAGAGAGATCTGAAGTTGAAGACCATTTTATTGATCAAATGAACAGATAAACTATGACTAAACTATTGCTTCCCTTGCTTTAACCCTTTAACGGCCACTGATGTATTAATACATCATGCCTAATGGTCGTCATGCTACATGAATGCAGCCCTGGGGAGTATCTCACGAGGGCTGTATTCATGCATCATGCCCATCCTATACAGGGCTGAAATGTCTCGGAGGGTCTGCATGATGCTCAAATGAAGTCCTGAGGAGCACACTTGCAAGCGGTACATTGGTGCATCATGAAGACCATGACACACTTCTGCATCAGTGGCCCTTAAAGGGTTTAAACAATTGTTATCTATTCTAGGGCTGCCCCACTCAACAAAAAAACGTTATTTAACATAAGAAAAAACATTTTTAACATTTTAAAACGTTTTGCCATTATAAGGAACCATAGGGAAACGTTCTGAAACGTTTTGTAACCCTTTTTGTTGACTGGGGCATCCTTCCATAATCTCTACTGTCCTGAGGTAGGTGCAAAACAGTGGTGCCATCTTTGAGATCAAATTGATAACTCTGCACATTGCTTCTTTCCTTTAGCACTAGGTGGCTGCGGTGTGCCAGAAAATTCCCACTGCCTCCATTGGACAAACTCATCTGATGCAGACAAAATGGCAAATGCAGGGCTACTGCAAAGCAAAAGCTCTAAATAATCACTTCCAAACTTCATTATTATTGCAGAAACTTCAGCAAGGAATTATGACTTGCCAAATACATGGTTACCCAGCCCATGTTAATCATTCAAATAAGTGATGCTTTATATATCTATATCTATGTTTATTTTTCATCAGTCTAGTACTAATCCAATGTAAATTTATCCTGCCTATGAGGCGCTCCCCTCTTTAGGGAAGTTCTACAAGGCAGATAAGGCCTTTAATTTATGCATAAGCCATGGCTCATATACATAAGACATCTGAATTTCAAGACCATTTTATTGATCAAATGAACAGATAAACTATGACTTAACTATTGCTTCCCTTGTTTTAACCCTTTTAAGGCCACTGATGTATTAATGCATCCTGCCTAATGGTCGTCATGTTACATGAATGCTGCCCTGGGGAGTATCTCACGAGGGCTGTATTCATGCATCATTCCGACCCTATTCAGGGCTGAAATGTCCGGAGGGTCGGCATGATGCTCAAACAAAGTGCTGAGGAGCACACTTGCCAGCACTACGTTGGTGCATCATGAAGACCATGACACACTTCTGCATCAGTGGCCGTTAAAGGGTTTAAATAATTGATACCTAGTCTAGGGCTGCATCCTTCCATAATCTCTACTGTCCTGAGGTAGGTGCAACACAGTGGTGCCATCTCTGAGATCAAATTGATAACTCTGCAAAGTTGCTATTTTCCTTTAGCACAAGGTGGCTGCGGTGTGCTACAAAATTCCCAAAAGCTCTAAATAATCACTCCAAACTTTATTATTGTTGCAGAAACTTCAGCAAGGAATTATAAATTACCAAATCCATGGTTACCAAGACCATGTTAATCATTCAAATAAGTGATGCTTTATATATCTATACCTAGGGTTAATTTTCCATCAGTCTAGTACTAATCCAATGTAAATTTACCCTGCCTATGAGCCGCTCCCCTCTTTAGGGAAGTTCTACAAGGCAGATTAGGCCTTTAATTTATGTATAAGCCATGGCTCATATACACGAGGTACTAAGGTAGGCTATCGTGAAATGCCTATTGTTGTAGCAAGGAGAGAGATCTGAATTTCAAGACCATTTTATTGATCAAATGAACAGATAAACTATGACTAAACTATTGCTTCCCTTGCTTTAACCCTTTAAAGGGCACTGATGTATTAATGCATCCTGCCTAATGGTCGTCAAGCTACATGAATGCAGCCCTGGGGAGTATCTCACCAGGGCTGTATTCATGCATCATGCCGACCCTATACAGGGCTGAAATGTCCTGAGGGTCTGCATGATACTCAAATGAAGTGCTGAGGAGCACAGTTGCCAGCACTGCATTGGTGCATCATGATGACCATGACACACTTCTGCATCAGTGGCCCTTAAAGGGTTGAAACTAATGGTACCTAGTCTAGGGCTGCATCCTTCCATGATCTTTACTGTCCTGATGTAGGTGGTTACGTCTTTCAGGGAGAAGCGCTAACGTGGCGCAATTTTCGGTTGTAAAATATGAGCAGTAAACTTTCGCCGGAACCAGGGACACACTTCCGATTATACCGTTTCTCCTTGAAAGGGTCCACGGATGAGGGTGCAACACAGTGGTGCCATCTCTGAGATCAAATTCATAACTCTGCACAGTTGCTTCTTTCCTTTAGCACTAGGTGGCTGCGGTGTGCCACAAAATTCCCGTGAACCCTTTCGGGGAGAAACGGTATGATCGGAAGTGTGTCCCTGGTACCAGTGAATATGCGAAAGTTTACTGCTCATATTTTACAAGCGAAATTGGCGCCACGTTAGCACTTCTCCTCGAAAGACATAACCCAAAATTCCCACTGCCTCCATTGGACAAACTCATCTGATGCAGACAAAATGGCAAATGCAGGGCTACTGTTAAGCAAAAGCTCTAAATAATCACTTCCAAACTTGATTATTATTGCAGAAACTTCAGCAAGGAATTATGACTTGCCAAATCCATGGTTACCCAGCCCATGTTAATCATTCACATAAGTGATGATTTATATATCTATACCTATGGTTATTTTTCGTCTGTCTAGTACTAATCCAATGGAAAAATACGCTGCCTATGAGGCGCTCCCCTCTTTAGGGAAGTTCTACAATGCAGATTAGGCCTTTAATTAATGTATAAGCAATGGCTCATATACACGAGGTACTAAGGTAGGCTATGGTGCAATGCATATTGTTGTAGCAAGGAGAGAGATCTGAATTTCAAGACCATTTTATTGATCAAATGAACAGATAAACTACGACTAAACTATTGCTTCCCTTGCTTTAACCCTTTAAAGGCCACTGATGTATTAATACATCATGCCTAATGGTCGTCATGCTACATGAATGCAGCCCTGGGGAGTATCTCACCTGGGCTGTATTTATGCATCATGCCGACCCTATACAGGGCTGAAATGTCTTGGAGGGTCTGCATGATGCTCAAATGAAGTGCTGAGGAGCACACTTGCCAGCACTACATTGGTGCATCATGAATACCAAGACACACTTCTGCATCAGTGGCCCTCAAAGGGTTTCAACAATTGCTTCCTAGTCTAGGGCTGCATCCTTCCATGATCTCTACTGTCCTCAGGTAGGTGCAACACAATGGTGCCATCTCTGAGATCAAATTGATAACTCTGCACAGTTCCTTCTTTCCTTTAGCACAAGGTGGCTGCGGTGTGCTACAAAATTCCCAAAAGCTCTAAATAATCACTTCCAAACTTCATTATTGTTGCAGAAACTTCAACAAGGAATTATAACTTGCCAAATCCATGGTTACCCAGCCCATGTTAATCATTCAAATTAGTGGCCCTTAAAGTGTTTAAACAATTGTTTCCTAGTCTATTGCTGCCCCACTCAACAAAAAAACGTTATTTAACATCAAAAAAACATTTTTAACATTTTAAAACGTTTTGCCATTATAAGAAGCATAGGGAAACGTTCTGAAATGTTTTGTAACCTTTTTTGTTGACTGGGGCATCCTTCTATGATCTCTACTGTCCTGAGGTAGGTGCAACACAGTGCTGCCATCTCTGAGATCAGATTGATAACTCTGCACAGTTGCTTCTTTCCTTTAGCACTAGGTGGCTGTGGTGTGCTACAAAATTCCCACTGCCTCCATTGGACAAACTCATCTGGTGTAGACAAAATGGCAAATGTGGGGCTACTGTCAAGCAAATCTCTAAATAATCACTTCCAAACTTCATTATTATTGCAGAAACTTCAGCAAAGAATTATGAGTTGCCAAATCCATGGTTACCCAGCCCATGTTAATCATTCAAATAAGTGATGCTTTATATATCTATACCTATGTTTATTTTTCGTCAGTCTAGTACTAATCCAACGTAAATTTACCCTGCCTATGAGGCACTCCCCTCTTTAGGGAAGTTCTACAAGGCAGATTAGGCCTTTTATTTATGCATAAGCCATGGCTCATATACAGGAAGTACTAAGGTAGGCTATGGCACAATGCCTATTGTTGTAGCAAGAAGAGAGATCTGAATTTCAAGACCATTTTATTGATCAAATGAACAGATAAACTATGACCAAACTATTGCTTCCCTTGCTTTAACCCTTTAAATTGCACTGATGTATTAATGCATAATGCCTGATGGTCGTCGTGCTACATGAATGCAGCCCTGGGGAGTATCTCACCAGTGCTGCATTCATGCATCATTCTGACCCTATACAGGGCTGAAATGTCCGGAGGGTCAGCCTGATGCTCAAATGAAGTGCTGAGGAGATGATGCTCAAATGAAGTGTTGAGGAGCACACTTGCCAGCACTACATTGGTGCATCATGAAGACCATGACACACTTCTGCATCAGTGGCCGTTAAAGGGTTTAAATAATTGTTCTACCATAGGCAGGAACAGAGGGCATCTTGATCCCATAGAGTTCAATGTTAACCAAAACGAGGCTAGCAGGGCTTAATCCTGGATTAATGCCCTGAGGATAATGCCCTCTCAGACCAATGATGTTATACTAAAGATAATTCAAGTTAATATACTCAAAATAACCTATGGTAGAACCGAAATTGAGCCTGGTATGTCAGGCATTATCCCACAATCATGCCCAGCCCTTGGGCATGGCCAGGGGCTGCTGCGCAGCCTGACCTGGCCATGCCCTCGGGCTGGGCATGATTGTGGGATAATGCCCTCCACACCAGGCTCAATTTCTTAGATACCTAGTCTAGGTCTGCATCCTTCCATGATCTCTACTGTCCTTAGGTAGATGCAACACAGTGGTGCCATCTCTGAGATCAAATTGATAACTCTGCACAGTTACTTCTTTCCTTTAGCACTAGGTGGCTGCGATGTGCTACAAAATTCCCACTGCCTGCATTGGACAAACTCATCTGATGCAGACAAAATGGCAAATGCAGGGCTACTGCCAAGGAAAAGCTCTAAATAATCACTTCCAAACTTCATTATTATTGCAGAAACTTCAGCAGAGAATTATGACATGTCAAATCCATGGTTACCCAGCCCATGTTAATCATTCAAATAAGTGATGCTTTACATATCTATAGCTATGTTTATTTTTCGTCAGTCTAGTACTAATCCAACGTAAATTTACCCTGCCTATGAGGCACTCCCCTCTTTAGGGAAGTTCTACAAGGCAGATTAGGCCTTTTATTTATGCATAAGCCATGGCTCATATACATGAAGTACTAAGGTAGGCTATGGCGCAATGCCTATTGTTGTAGCAAAAAGAGAGATCTAAATTTCAAGACCATTTTATTGATCAAATGAACAGATAAACTATGACTAAACTATTGATTCCCTTGCTTTAACCCTTTAAAGGGCACTGATGTATTAATGCATAATGCCTGATGGTCGTCATGCTACATGAATGCAGCCCTGGGGAGTATCTCACCCGGGCTGTATTTATGCATCATGCCGACCCTATACAGGGCTGAAATGTCTAGGAGGGTCTGCATGATGCTCAAATGAATTGCTGAGGAGCATACTTGCCAGCACTACATTGGTGCATCATGAAGACCAAGACACACTTCTGCATCAGTGGCCCTCAAAGGGTTTAAACAATTGCTTCCTAGTCTAGGGCTGCATCCTTCCATGATCTCTACGTCCTGAGGTAGGTGCAACACAGTGGTGCCATCTCTGAGATCAAATTGATAACTCTGCACAGTTGCTTCTTTCCTTTAGCACTAGGTGGCTGCGGTGTGCTACAAAATTCCCAAAAGCTCTAAATAATCACTTCCAAACTTCATTATTGTTACAGAAACTTCAGCAAGGAATTATAACTTGCCAAATCCATGGTTACCCAGCCCATGTTAATCATTCAAATCAGTGGCCCTTAAAGTGTTTAAACAATTGTTTCCTAGTCTAGGGCTGCCCCACTCAACAAAAAAAACGTTATTTAACATCAAAAAAACATTTTTAACATTTTAAAACGTTTTGCCATTATAAGAAGCATAGGGAAACGTTCTGAAGCATTTTGTAACCTTTTTTGTTGACTGGGGCATCCTTCTATGATCTCTACTGTCCAGAGGTAGGTGCAACACAGTGGAGCCATCTCTGAGATCAAACTGATAACTCTGCACAGTTGCTTCTTTCCTTTAGCACTAGGTGGCTGCGGTGTGCTACAAAATTCCCACTGCCTCCATTGGACAAACTCATCTGGTGTAGACAAAATGGCAAATGTGGGGCTACTGCCAAGGAAAAGCTCTAAATAATCACTTCCAAACTTCATTATTATTGCAGAAACTTCAGCAAGGAATTATGACTTGTCAAATCCATGGTTACCCAGCCCATGTTAATCATTCAAATAAGTGATGCTTTATATAACTATAACTAGGGTTATTTTTCGTCAGTCTAGTACTAATCCAACACAAATTTACCCTGCCTATGAGGCACTCCCCTCTTTAGGGAAGTTCTACAAGGCAGATTAGGCCTTTAATTTATGCATAAGCCATGGCTCATATACATGAGGTACTAAGGTAGGCTATGGTGAAATGCCTATTGTTGTAGCAAGAAGAGAGATCTGAATTTCAAGATGATTTTATTGATCAAATGAACAGATAAACTATGCCTTAACTATTGCTTCCCTTGTTTTAACCCTTTTAAGGCCACAGATGTATTAATGCATAATGCCTGATGGTCGTCGTGCTACATGAATGCAGTGCTGGGGAGTATCTCACCAGGGCTGAATTCATACATCATTCTTACCCTATTCAGGGCTGAAATGTCCGGAGGGTCGGCATGATGCTGAAACTATGTGCTGAGGCGCACACTTGCCAGCACAAAGTACATTGGTGCATCATGAAGACCATGACACACTTCTGCATCAGTGGCCCTTAAAGGGTTCAAATAATTGATACCTAGTCTAGGGATGCATCACTCCATGATCTCTACTGTCCTGAGGTAGGTGCAACACAGTGGTGCCATCTCTGAGATCAAATTGATAACTCTGCAAAGTTGCTTCTTTCCTTTAGCACTAGGTGGCTGTGGTGTGCTATAAAATTCCCAAAAGCTCTAAATAATCACTCCAAACTTCATTATTGTTGCAGAAACTTCAGCAAGGAATAATAAATTGCCAAATCCATGGTTACCCAGCCTATGTTAATCATTCAAATAAGTGATGCTTTATCCCAGCTAGCATAACTCATCCAAATGATGTCTTTTTTACGTAAATCACATGAGTTTTCACGTAAGAATGATGTAAATAACACAAGTTGTGCTAGCTGGGATATATCTATACCTAGGGTTAATTTTCCATCAGTCTAGTACTAATCCAATGTAAATTTACCCTGCCTATGAGGCGCTCCCCTCTTTAGGGAAGTTCTACAAGGCAGATTAGGCCTTTAATTTATGCATAAGCCATGGCTCATATACATAAGACATCTGAATTTCAAGACCATTTTATTGATCAAATGAACAGATAAACTATGACTTAACTATTGCTTCCCTTGTTTTAACCCTTTAAAGGGCACTGATGTATTAAAGCATAATGCCTGATGGTCGTCGTGCTACATGAATGCAGCCCTGGGGAGTATCTCACCAGGGCTGTATTCATGCATCATTCCGACCCTATTCAGGGCTGAAAAGTCCGGAGGGTCAGCATGATGCTCAAACGAAGTGCTGAGGAGCACACTTGCCAGCACTACGTTGGTGCATCATGAAGACCATGACACACTTCTGCATCAGTGGCCGTTAAAGGGTTTAAATAATTGATACCTAGTCTAGGTCTGCATCCTTCCATGATCTCTACTGTCCTTAGGTAGATGCAACACAGTGGTGCCATCTCTGAGATCAAATTGATTACTCTGCACAGTTGCTTCTTTCCTTTAGCACAAGGTGGCTGGGGTGTGCTACAAAATTCCCAAAAGCTCTAAATAATCACTTCCAAACTTCATTATTGTTGCAGAAACTTCAGCAAAGAATTATGACATGTCAAATCCATGGTTACCCAGCCCATGTTAATCATTCAAATAAGTGATGCTTTATATATCTATACCTATGTTTATTTTTCGTCAGTCTAGTACTAATCCAATGTAAATTTACCCTGCCTATGAGGCGCTCCCCTCTTTAGGGAACTTCTACAAGGCAGATTAGGCCTTTAATTTATGCATAAGCCATGGCTCATATACATGAGGTACTAAGGTAGGCTTTGGCAAAATGCCAATTGTTGTAGCAAGGAGAGAGATCAGAATTTCAAGACCATTTTATTGATCAAATGAACATATAAAGTATGACTTAACTATTCTCTCCCTTGCTTTAACCCTTTAACGGCCACTGAGGTATTAATACATCATGCCTAATGGTCGTCATGCTACATGAATGCAGCCCTGGGGAGTATCTCACCTGGGCTGTATTTATGCATCATGCCGACCCTATACAGGGCTGAAATGTCTTGGAGGGTCTGCATGATGCTCAAATGAAGTGCTGAGGAGCACACTTGCCAGCACTACATTGGTGCATCATGAATACCAAGACACACTTCTGCATCAGTGGCCCTCAAAGGGTTTCAACAATTGCTTCCTAGTCTAGGGCTGCATCCTTCCATGATCTCTACTGTCCTCAGGTAGGTGCAACACAATGGTGCCATCTCTGAGATCAAATTGATAACTCTGCACAGTTCCTTCTTTCCTTTAGCACAAGGTGGCTGCGGTGTGCTACAAAATTCCCAAAAGCTCTAAATAATCACTTCCAAACTTCATTATTGTTGCAGAAACTTCAACAAGGAATTATAACTTGCCAAATCCATGGTTACCCAGCCCATGTTAATCATTCAAATTAGTGGCCCTTAAAGTGTTTAAACAATTGTTTCCTAGTCTATTGCTGCCCCACTCAACAAAAAAACGTTATTTAACATCAAAAAAACATTTTTAACATTTTAAAACGTTTTGCCATTATAAGAAGCATAGGGAAACGTTCTGAAATGTTTTGTAACCTTTTTTGTTGACTGGGGCATCCTTCTATGATCTCTACTGTCCTGAGGTAGGTGCAACACAGTGCTGCCATCTCTGAGATCAGATTGATAACTCTGCACAGTTGCTTCTTTCCTTTAGCACTAGGTGGCTGTGGTGTGCTACAAAATTCCCACTGCCTCCATTGGACAAACTCATCTGGTGTAGACAAAATGGCAAATGTGGGGCTACTGCCAAGCAAATCTCTAAATAATCACTTCCAAACTTCATTATTATTGCAGAAACTTCAGCAAAGAATTATGAGTTGCCAAATCCATGGTTACCCAGCCCATGTTAATCATTCAAATAAGTGATGCTTTATATATCTATACCTATGTTTATTTTTCGTCAGTCTAGTACTAATCCAACGTAAATTTACCCTGCCTATGAGGCACTCCCCTCTTTAGGGAAGTTCTACAAGGCAGATTAGGCCTTTTATTTATGCATAAGCCATGGCTCATATACATGAAGTACTAAGGTAGGCTATGGCGCAATGCCTATTGTTGTAGCAAAAAGAGAGATCTAAATTTCAAGACCATTTTATTGATCAAATGAACAGATAAACTATGACTAAACTATTGATTCCCTTGCTTTAACCCTTTAAAGGGCACTGATGTATTAATGCATAATGCCTGATGGTCGTCATGCTACATGAATGCAGCCCTGGGGAGTATCTCACCCGGGCTGTATTTATGCATCATGCCGACCCTATACAGGGCTGAAATGTCTAGGAGGGTCTGCATGATGCTCAAATGAATTGCTGAGGAGCATACTTGCCAGCACTACATTGGTGCATCATGAAGACCAAGACACACTTCTGCATCAGTGGCCCTCAAAGGGTTTAAACAATTGCTTCCTAGTCTAGGGCTGCATCCTTCCATGATCTCTACGTCCTGAGGTAGGTGCAACACAGTGGTGCCATCTCTGAGATCAAATTGATAACTCTGCACAGTTGCTTCTTTCCTTTAGCACTAGGTGGCTGCGGTGTGCTACAAAATTCCCAAAAGCTCTAAATAATCACTTCCAAACTTCATTATTGTTACAGAAACTTCAGCAAGGAATTATAACTTGCCAAATCCATGGTTACCCAGCCCATGTTAATCATTCAAATCAGTGGCCCTTAAAGTGTTTAAACAATTGTTTCCTAGTCTAGGGCTGCCCCACTCAACAAAAAAAACGTTATTTAACATCAAAAAAACATTTTTAACATTTTAAAACGTTTTGCCATTATAAGAAGCATAGGGAAACGTTCTGAAGCATTTTGTAACCTTTTTTGTTGACTGGGGCATCCTTCTATGATCTCTACTGTCCAGAGGTAGGTGCAACACAGTGGAGCCATCTCTGAGATCAAACTGATAACTCTGCACAGTTGCTTCTTTCCTTTAGCACTAGGTGGCTGCGGTGTGCTACAAAATTCCCACTGCCTCCATTGGACAAACTCATCTGGTGTAGACAAAATGGCAAATGTGGGGCTACTGCCAAGGAAAAGCTCTAAATAATCACTTCCAAACTTCATTATTATTGCAGAAACTTCAGCAAGGAATTATGACTTGTCAAATCCATGGTTACCCAGCCCATGTTAATCATTCAAATAAGTGATGCTTTATATAACTATAACTAGGGTTATTTTTCGTCAGTCTAGTACTAATCCAACACAAATTTACCCTGCCTATGAGGCACTCCCCTCTTTAGGGAAGTTCTACAAGGCAGATTAGGCCTTTAATTTATGCATAAGCCATGGCTCATATACATGAGGTACTAAGGTAGGCTATGGTGAAATGCCTATTGTTGTAGCAAGAAGAGAGATCTGAATTTCAAGATGATTTTATTGATCAAATGAACAGATAAACTATGCCTTAACTATTGCTTCCCTTGTTTTAACCCTTTTAAGGCCACAGATGTATTAATGCATAATGCCTGATGGTCGTCGTGCTACATGAATGCAGTGCTGGGGAGTATCTCACCAGGGCTGAATTCATACATCATTCTTACCCTATTCAGGGCTGAAATGTCCGGAGGGTCGGCATGATGCTGAAACTATGTGCTGAGGCGCACACTTGCCAGCACAAAGTACATTGGTGCATCATGAAGACCATGACACACTTCTGCATCAGTGGCCCTTAAAGGGTTCAAATAATTGATACCTAGTCTAGGGATGCATCACTCCATGATCTCTACTGTCCTGAGGTAGGTGCAACACAGTGGTGCCATCTCTGAGATCAAATTGATAACTCTGCAAAGTTGCTTCTTTCCTTTAGCACTAGGTGGCTGTGGTGTGCTATAAAATTCCCAAAAGCTCTAAATAATCACTCCAAACTTCATTATTGTTGCAGAAACTTCAGCAAGGAATAATAAATTGCCAAATCCATGGTTACCCAGCCTATGTTAATCATTCAAATAAGTGATGCTTTATCCCAGCTAGCATAACTCATCCAAATGATGTCTTTTTTACGTAAATCACATGAGTTTTCACGTAAGAATGATGTAAATAACACAAGTTGTGCTAGCTGGGATATATCTATACCTAGGGTTAATTTTCCATCAGTCTAGTACTAATCCAATGTAAATTTACCCTGCCTATGAGGCGCTCCCCTCTTTAGGGAAGTTCTACAAGGCAGATTAGGCCTTTAATTTATGCATAAGCCATGGCTCATATACATAAGACATCTGAATTTCAAGACCATTTTATTGATCAAATGAACAGATAAACTATGACTTAACTATTGCTTCCCTTGTTTTAACCCTTTAAAGGGCACTGATGTATTAAAGCATAATGCCTGATGGTCGTCGTGCTACATGAATGCAGCCCTGGGGAGTATCTCACCAGGGCTGTATTCATGCATCATTCCGACCCTATTCAGGGCTGAAAAGTCCGGAGGGTCAGCATGATGCTCAAACGAAGTGCTGAGGAGCACACTTGCCAGCACTACGTTGGTGCATCATGAAGACCATGACACACTTCTGCATCAGTGGCCGTTAAAGGGTTTAAATAATTGATACCTAGTCTAGGTCTGCATCCTTCCATGATCTCTACTGTCCTTAGGTAGATGCAACACAGTGGTGCCATCTCTGAGATCAAATTGATTACTCTGCACAGTTGCTTCTTTCCTTTAGCACAAGGTGGCTGGGGTGTGCTACAAAATTCCCAAAAGCTCTAAATAATCACTTCCAAACTTCATTATTGTTGCAGAAACTTCAGCAAAGAATTATGACATGTCAAATCCATGGTTACCCAGCCCATGTTAATCATTCAAATAAGTGATGCTTTATATATCTATACCTATGTTTATTTTTCGTCAGTCTAGTACTAATCCAATGTAAATTTACCCTGCCTATGAGGCGCTCCCCTCTTTAGGGAACTTCTACAAGGCAGATTAGGCCTTTAATTTATGCATAAGCCATGGCTCATATACATGAGGTACTAAGGTAGGCTTTGGCAAAATGCCAATTGTTGTAGCAAGGAGAGAGATCAGAATTTCAAGACCATTTTATTGATCAAATGAACATATAAAGTATGACTTAACTATTCTCTCCCTTGCTTTAACCCTTTAACGGCCACTGAGGTATTAATACATCATGCCTAATGGTCGTCATGCTACATGAATGCAGCCCTGGGGAGTATCTCACCTGGGCTGTATTTATGCATCATGCCGACCCTATACAGGGCTGAAATGTCTTGGAGGGTCTGCATGATGCTCAAATGAAGTGCTGAGGAGCACACTTGCCAGCACTACATTGGTGCATCATGAATACCAAGACACACTTCTGCATCAGTGGCCCTCAAAGGGTTTCAACAATTGCTTCCTAGTCTAGGGCTGCATCCTTCCATGATCTCTACTGTCCTCAGGTAGGTGCAACACAATGGTGCCATCTCTGAGATCAAATTGATAACTCTGCACAGTTCCTTCTTTCCTTTAGCACAAGGTGGCTGCGGTGTGCTACAAAATTCCCAAAAGCTCTAAATAATCACTTCCAAACTTCATTATTGTTGCAGAAACTTCAACAAGGAATTATAACTTGCCAAATCCATGGTTACCCAGCCCATGTTAATCATTCAAATTAGTGGCCCTTAAAGTGTTTAAACAATTGTTTCCTAGTCTATTGCTGCCCCACTCAACAAAAAAACGTTATTTAACATCAAAAAAACATTTTTAACATTTTAAAACGTTTTGCCATTATAAGAAGCATAGGGAAACGTTCTGAAATGTTTTGTAACCTTTTTTGTTGACTGGGGCATCCTTCTATGATCTCTACTGTCCTGAGGTAGGTGCAACACAGTGCTGCCATCTCTGAGATCAGATTGATAACTCTGCACAGTTGCTTCTTTCCTTTAGCACTAGGTGGCTGTGGTGTGCTACAAAATTCCCACTGCCTCCATTGGACAAACTCATCTGGTGTAGACAAAATGGCAAATGTGGGGCTACTGCCAAGCAAATCTCTAAATAATCACTTCCAAACTTCATTATTATTGCAGAAACTTCAGCAAAGAATTATGAGTTGCCAAATCCATGGTTACCCAGCCCATGTTAATCATTCAAATAAGTGATGCTTTATATATCTATACCTATGTTTATTTTTCGTCAGTCTAGTACTAATCCAACGTAAATTTACCCTGCCTATGAGGCACTCCCCTCTTTAGGGAAGTTCTACAAGGCAGATTAGGCCTTTTATTTATGCATAAGCCATGGCTCATATACAGGAAGTACTAAGGTAGGCTATGGCACAATGCCTATTGTTGTAGCAAGAAGAGAGATCTGAATTTCAAGACCATTTTATTGATCAAATGAACAGATAAACTATGACCAAACTATTGCTTCCCTTGCTTTAACCCTTTAAATTGCACTGATGTATTAATGCATAATGCCTGATGGTCGTCGTGCTACATGAATGCAGCCCTGGGGAGTATCTCACCAGTGCTGCATTCATGCATCATTCTGACCCTATACAGGGCTGAAATGTCCGGAGGGTCAGCCTGATGCTCAAATGAAGTGCTGAGGAGATGATGCTCAAATGAAGTGTTGAGGAGCACACTTGCCAGCACTACATTGGTGCATCATGAAGACCATGACACACTTCTGCATCAGTGGCCGTTAAAGGGTTTAAATAATTGATACCTAGTCTAGGTCTGCATCCTTCCATGATCTCTACTGTCCTTAGGTAGATGCAACACAGTGGTGCCATCTCTGAGATCAAATTGATAACTCTGCACAGTTACTTCTTTCCTTTAGCACTAGGTGGCTGCGATGTGCTACAAAATTCCCACTGCCTGCATTGGACAAACTCATCTGATGGAGACAAAATGGCAAAATGCAGGGCTACTGCCAAGGAAAAGCTCTAAATAATCACTTCCAAACATCATTATTGTTGCAGAAACTTCAGCAAGGATTCATGACTTGCCAAATCCATGGTTACCCAGCCCATGTTAATCATTCAAATAAGTGATGCTGTATATTTATACCTATGGTTATTTTTCGTCAGTCTAGTACTAATCCAATATAAATTTACCCTGCCTATGAGCTGCTCCCCTCTTTAGGAAGTTCTACAAGGCAGATTAGGCCTTTAATTTATGCATAAGCCATCGATCATATACATGAGGTACTAAGGTAGGCTATGGCGCAATGCCTATTGTTGTAGCAAGGAGAGAGATCTGAATTTGAAGACCATTTTATTGATCAAATGAACAGATAAACTATGACTAAACTATTGTTTGCCTTGCTTTTACCCTTTAAAGGCCACTGCTGTGTTAATACATCATGGCTAATGGCCTTCATGCTACATGAAAGCAGCTCCAGGGAGTATCTCACCAGGGCTGTATTCATGCATCATACTGACCTAATACAGGGCTGAAATGTCCGGAGGGTCGGCATGATGCTTAAACGAAGTGCTGAGGAGCACACTTGCCAGCACTTCAATTGTGCTGGCAAGTGTGCTCCTCAGGCCTGGGTTGGAATCTTGGTGGTCAATGAAATAGCTTGGAAAGCTTTTATTCACTGGCCCAGTAATGTCTTATACAGAATCTTTTACTTTTAGGCCCCTCGGGCCCCTCAAATCTCTCTGAGAATCAATTCCCAGAGCGGGTATCAGTCTGTTCGCTCTCCGTAAATTTCATCGATTTCTAGCATTGACATGGAGGTATGGTCCTTTTCCATAGAAAAAATGGTCACAGGGCCAAGAAATTTGACATGGTGATAGCCAAGGGGCACCATCTGAGGTGCTGAGTGTTATTCTCTCTCTAGGTGCTATAATTCCCAGAAATATCTGGCTAAAATGTATGAAAAACCCTCAGAAATATAATGTCAAAAGGAATAAATTCAACAAAATTATGCATCTTAACTCCATGTATAATGGCTTAGATGGCCCTATTTTCACATTATTCAAGCTCCCCCATGTGAGGACGAAAAAATAAACCAGATATGGTGAATACAAGGACATTTTATCAAGTGTCAGTAGACATTCATTTGCTGCATAGCTCGGGGAGAGAAAAATGATGTTTTCCCCCGATGCATGAAAAGGCCTCCCATAGAGCACTGAGGACGATAGAAATAGATGGAAACAGCTGAGAATGTAAAATTCAGGTCATTCTGACCCTGAAAACCATAATTTTGATTACCTGGCACCCCCAAGAGAGAAGTATCAGGCTTGCAGATTGACACCAGAATATTTCTCATAAACCTCTCCAAGGCCGAAACTCTGCTACTACGATTTTCAGTGATTTCTCATTAATTCTATTGATTCCCTGGCCCTTTCTCACCATCACATTGTCAAACTGACTTACCCTAAGCAAAATAAACACATTTTAGCGAAATTTGACAAACTTGGTAGAAGGCCCTATATAGCCTGTAGAGGCTGCAGGACACTAATTATTTTCTCACTGTTGGCTTATATAGCATATGGGCGAAAATAAAATATTTGTGCGAATTTCTGGGCTTAGCCACTGTTATTTTCATGTAGGCACACATTTTTCCCATTAATTTAGGGCCATGAGATGTGGTACAATGTAATTAACTTTTCTGCTATCGGCCGTAGAGTGCGGACATACCCAAATTTGGGGGTTTTGCAGTGAATGATTACAATAAATTCTGTAATTAAAAAGAGTGCACCCCCCTCAACTTACCCTCAAATATCAGCCTAAATAACACTCAAATCGATTAATATGCATCCTAAGGATTAATTTGATGCCTGGTTTGCCTACCCACTGTCAGATTTTAGACCAATAATCATTGTACAACACCCTTTAGTGCAAAGCTACAAAGTGTCTCCTGCTGCCACCTCCCGCCAATTGGTGTTCTGCAACCTAAACAGGGCTGAAATGTCCCAGAGGGTCGGCATTATGCTCAAACGAGGTGCTGAGGAGCACACTTGCCAGCACTACATTGGTGCATCATGAAGACCATGACACATCTCTGCATCAGTGGCCGTTAAAGGGTATAAACAATTGATACCTAGTCTAGGGCTGCATCCTTCCATGATCTCTACTGTCCTGAGGTAGGGCAAGTGGATAGGTGTCGGACACGCTATTTGCGCTTGTGTCAGCTTATTACCTGTGCTTGCCCACTACCAGCTACCTCCTCATTTGCATATTTGGCTATGAAACTTACTACCCTGTCCGACCACCAGATCTTCCGTGAGGGCGGTGCAACACAGTGGTGCCATCTCTGAGATTAAATTGATAACTCTGCACAGTTGCTTCTTTCCGTTAGCACTAGGTGGCTGCGGTGTGCTACAAAATTCCCTAAAGCTCTAAATAATCACTCCAAACTTCATTATTGTTGCAGAAACTTCAGCAAGGAATCATGACTTGCCAAATCCATGGTTACCCGGCCCATGTTAATCATTCAAATAAATGATGCTTTATATATCTATACCTAGGGTTATTTTTCGTCAGTCGAGTACTAATCCAATGTAAATTTACCCTGCCTATGAGCCGCTCCCCTCTTTAGGGAAGTTCTACAAGGCAGATTAGGCCTTTAATTTATGTATAAGCCATGGCTCATATACATGAGGCACTAAGGTAGGCTATGGTGAAATGCCTTTTGTTGTAGCAAGTAGAGAGATCTGAATTTCAAGATCATTTATTGATCAAATGAACAGTTAACTATGACTGAACTATTGATTCCCTTGCTTTAACCCTTTAAAGGCCACTGATGTATTAATACATCATGCCTGATGGTCGTCATGCTACATGAATGCAGCCCTGGGGAGTATCTCACGAGGGCTGTATTCATGCATCATGCCCATCCTATACAGGGCTGAAATGTCTGGAGGGTCTGCATGATGCTCAAATGAAGTCCTGAGGAGCACACTTGCAAGCGGTACATTGGTGCATCATGAAGACCATGACACACTTCTGCATCAGTGGCCCTTAAAGGGTTTAATCAATTGTTATCTAGTCTAGGGCTGCCCCACTCAACAAAAAAACGTTATTTAACATAAGAAAAAACATTTTTAACATTTTAAAACGTTTTGCCATTATAAGGAACCATAGGGAAACGTTCTGAAACGTTTTGTAACCCTTTTTGTTGACTGGGGCATCCTTACATAATCTCTACAGTCCTGAGGTAGGTGCAAAACAGTGGTGCCATCTCTGAGATCAAATTGATAACTCTGCACATTGCTTCTTTCCTTTAGCACTAGGTGGCTGCGGTGTGCCAGAAAATTCCCGTGAACCCTTTCGAGGAGAAACGGTATGATCGGAAGTGTGTCCCTGGTACCGGCGAAAGTTCAAAGTTTACCTGCTCATATTTAACAAGCGAAAATGGCGCCACGTTAGCGCTTCTCCCCGAAAGACGTAACCGAAAATTCCCACTGCCTCCATTGGACAAACTCATCTGATGCAGACAAAATGGCAAATGCAGGGCTACTGCAAAGCAAAAGCTCTAAATAATCACTTCCAAACTTGATTATTATTGCAGAAACTTCAGCAAGGATTCATGACTTGCCAAATCCATGGTTACCCAGCCCATGTTAATTATTCAAATAAGTGATGCTTTATATATCTATACCTATGTTTATTTTTCGTCAGTCTAGTACTAATCCAAAGTAAATTTACCCTGCCTATGAGGTGCTCCCCTCTTTAGGGAAGTTCTACAAGGCAGATTAGGCCTTTAATTTATGTATAAGCCATGGCTCATATACATGAGGTACTAAGGTAGACTATGGCGCAATGCCTATTGTTGTAGCAAGGAGAGGGATCTGAATTTGAAGACCAATTTTTTGATCAAATGAACATATAAAGTATGACTTAACTATTGCTTCCCTTGCTTTAACCCTTTAATGGCCACTGATGTATTAATACATCATGCCTAATGGTCATCATGCTACATGAATGCAGCCCTGGGGAGTATCTCACCTGGGCTGTATTTATGCATCATGCCGACCCTATACAGGGCTGAAATGTCTCGGAGGGTCAGCATGATGCTCAAACGAAGTGCTGAGGAGCACACTTGCCAGCACTACATTGGTGCATCATGAAGACCATGAAATACTTCTGCATCAGTGGCCGTTAAAGGGTTTAAATAATTGATACCTAGTCTAGGGCTGCATCCTTCCATGATTTCTACTGTCCTGAGGTAGGTGCAACACAGTGGTGCCATCTCTGAGATCAAATTGATAACTCTGCAAAGTTGCTTCTTTCCTTTAGCACAAGGTGGCTGCGGTATGCTACAAAATTCCCAAAAGCTCTAAATAATCACTTCCAAACATCATTATTGTTGCAGAAACTTCAGCAAGGATTCATGACTTGCCAAATCCATGGTTACCCAGCCCATGTTAATCATTCAAATAAGTGATGCTGTATATTTATACCTATGGTTATTTTTCGTCAGTCTAGTACTAATCCAATGTAAATTTACCCTGCCTATGAGGGGCTCCCCTCTTTAGGGAAGTTCTAGAAGGCAGATTAGGCCTTTAATTTATGTATAAGCCATGGCTCATATACACAAGGTACTAAGGTAGGCTATGGCGCAATGCCTATTGTTGTAGCAAGGAGAGAGATCTGAATTTCAAGACCATTTTATTGATCAAATGAACAGATAAACTACGACTAAACTATTGCTTCCCTTGCTTTAACCCTTTAAAGGCCACTGATGTATTAATGCATCCTGCCTAATGGTTGTCAAGCTACATAAATGCAGCCCCGGGGAGTATCTCACCAGGGCTGTATTCATGCATCATGCCGACCCTATACAGGGGTGAAATGTCCTGAGGGTCTGCATGATGCTCAAATGAAGTGCTGAGGAGCACACCTTCCAGCACTACATTGGTGCATCATGAAGACCATGACACCCTTCTGCATCAGTGGCCGTTAAAGGGTTTAAACAATTGTTACCTTGTCTAGGGCTGCATCCTTCCATGATCTCTACTGTCCTGAGGTAGGTGCAACACAGTGGTGCCATCTCTGAGATCAAATTGATAACTCTGCACAGTTGCTTCTTTCCTTTAGCACTAGGTGGCTGTGCTGTGCTACAAAATTCCCACTGCCTCCATTGGACAAACTCATCTGGTGTAGACAAAATGGCAAATGTGGGGCTACTGCCAAGCAAACCTCTAAATAATCACCTCCAAACTTTATTATTGTTGCAGAAACTTCAGCAAGGAATTATGACTTGTCAAATCCATGGTTACCCAGCCCATGTTAATCATTCAAATAAGTTATGCTGTATATATCTATACCTATGTTTATTTTTCGTCAGTCTAGTACTAATCCAATGTAAAATTACCGTGCCTATGAGCCCCTCCCCTCTTTAGGGAAGTTCTACAAGGCAGATTAGGCCTTTAATTTATGCATAAGCCATGGCTCATACACTCGAGGTACTAAGGTAGGCTTTGGCAAAATGCCTATTGTTGTAGCAAGGAGAGAGATCTGAATTTCAAGACCATTTTATTGATCAAATGAACAGATAAACTACAATTAAACTATTGCTTCCCTTGCTTTAATCCTTTAAAGGCCACTGATTTATTAATGCATCCTGCCTAATGGTCATCAAGCTACATGAATGCAGCCCTGGGGAGTATCTCACCAGGGCTGTATTCATGCATCATGCCGACCCTATACAGGGGTGAAATGTCCTGAGGGTCTGCATGATGCTCAAATGAAGTCCTAAGGAGCACAGTTGCCAGCACTGCATTGGTGCATCATGAAGACCATGACACACTTCTGCATCAGTGGCCCTTAAAGGGTTTAAACTATTGCTACCTAGTCTATGGCTGCCCCACTCAACAAAAAACCTTATTTAACATAAAAAAAAACATTTTTAACATTTTAAAACGTTTTACCATTATAAGGAACCATAGGGAAACGTTCTGAAACATTTTGTAACCTTTTTTGCTGACTGGGGCATCCTTCCATGATCTCTACTGTCCTGATGTAGGTGCAACACAGTGGTGCCATCTCTGAGATCAAATTGATAACTCTGCACAGTTGCTTCTTTCCTTTACCACTAGGTGACTGCAGTGTGCAACAAAATTCCCACTGCCTCCATTGGACAAACTCATCTGGTGCAGACAAAATGGCAGATGCGGGGCTTCTGCCAAGCAAAAGCTCTAAATAATCACTTCCAAACTTTATTATTGTTGCAGAAACTTTAGCAAGGAATTATGACTTGCCAAATCCATGGTTACCCTGCCCATGTTAATCATTCAAATAAGTGATGCTTTCTATATCTATAACTATGTTTATTTTTCGCCAGTCTAGTACTAATCCAATGTAAATTTACCCTGCCTATGAGGCGCTCCCCTCTTTAGGGAAGTTCTACAAGGCAGATTAGCCCTTTAATTTATGTATAAGCCATGGCTCATATACATGAAGTACCAAGGTAGGCTATGGCGCAAAGCCTATTGTTGTAGCAAGGAGAGAGATCTGAATTTGAAGACCATTTTATTGATCAAATGAACAGATAAACTATGACTAAACTATTGCTTCTCTTGCTTTAACCGTTTAAAGGCCACTGATGTATTAATACATCATGCCTAATGGTTGTCATGCTACATGAAAGCAGCCCTGGGGAGTATCTCACCAGGGCTGTATTTATGCATCATGCCGACCCTATACAGGGCTGAAATGTCTCAGAGGGTCTGCATGATGCTCAAATAAAGTGCTGAGGAGCACACTTTATAGCACTACATTGGTGCATCATGAAGACCATGACACCCTTCTGTATCATTGGCCCTTAAAGGGTTTAAACAATTGCATCCTAGTCTAGGGATGCATCCTTCCTACTGTCCTGAGGTAGGTGCAACACAGTGGTGCCATCTCTGAGATCAAATTGATAACTCTGCACAGTTGCTTCTTTCCTTTAGCACTAGGTGGCTGCGGTGTGCTACAAAATTCCCAAAAGCTCTAAATAATCACTTCCAAACATCATTATTGTTGCAGAAACTTCAGCAAGGATTCATGACTTGCCAAATCCATGGTTACCCAGCCCATGTTAATCATTCAAATAAGTGATGCTTTATATATCTATATCTATGTTTATTTTTCGTCAGTCTAGTACTAATCCAATGTAAATTTACCCTGCCTATGAGCCACTCCCCTCTTTAGGGAAGTTCTACAAGGCAGATTAGGCCTTTAATTTATGTATAAGCCATAGCTCATATACACAAGGTACTAAGGTAGGCTATGGCGCAATGCCTATTGTTGTAGCAAGGAGAGAGATCTGAATTTCAAGACCATTTTATTGATCAAATGAACAGATAAACTACGATTAAACTATTGCTTCCCTTGCTTTAACCCTTTAACAGCCACTGATGTATTAATGCATCATGCCTAATGGTCATCATGCTACATGAATACAGCCCTGGGGAGTATCTCACCAAGGCTGTATTCATACATCATGCCGACCCTATACAGGGCTGAAATGTCCTGAGGGTCTGCATGATGCTCAAATGAAGTGCTGAGGAGCACAGTTTCCAGCACTGCATTGGTGCATCATGAAGACCATGACACCCTTCTGCATCAGTGGCCCTTAAAGGGTTTAAACAATTGCATCCTAGTCTAGGGCTGCATCCTTCCATGATCTCTACTGTCCTGAGGTAGGTGCAACTCAGTGGTGCCATCTCTGAGATCAAATTGATAACTCTGCACAGTTGCTTCTTTCCTTTAGCACAAGGTGGCTGCGGTGTGCTACAAAATTCCCAAAAGCTCTAAATAATCACTTCCAAACATCATTATTGTTGCAGAAACTTCAGCAAGGAATCATGACTTGCCAAATCCATGGTTACCCAGCCCATGTTTAATATTCAAATAAGTGATGCTTTATATATCTATGTTTATTTTTCGTCAGTCTAGTACTAATCCAATGTAAATTTACCCTGCCTATGAGGGGCTCCCCTCTTTAGGGAAGTTCTACAAGGCAGATTAGGCCTTTAATTTATGTATAAGCCATGGCTCATATACTCGAGGTACTAAGGAAGGCTATGGCGCAATGCCTATTGTTGTAGCAAGTAGAGAGATTTGAATTTCAAGACTATTTTATTGATCAAATGAACAGATAAACTATGACTAAACTATTGCTTCCCTTGCTTTAACCCTTTAAAGGCCACTGATGTATTAATGCATCATGCCTAATGGTCGCAAATGAAGTGCTGAGTTTATTTTATTGATCAAATGAACAGATTAACTACGATTAAACTATTGCTTCCCTTGCTTTAACCCTTTAACAGCCACTGATGTATTAATGCATCATGCCTAATGGTCGTCCTGCTACATGAATGCAGCCCTGGGGAGTATCTCACCAAGGCTGTATTCATACATCCTGCTGACCCTATACAGGGCTGAAATGTCCTGAGGGTCTGCATGATGCTCAAATGAAGTGCTGAGGAGCACAGTTGCCAGCACTGCATTGGTGCATCATGAAGACCATGACACCCTTCTGCATCAGTGGCTGTTAAAGGGTTTAAACAATTGCATCCTAGTCTAGGGCTGCATCCTTCCATGATCTCTACTGTCCTGAGGTAGGTGCAACACAGTGGTGCCATCTCTGAGATCAAATTGATAACTCTGCACAGTTGCTTCTTTCCTTTAGCACAAGGTGGCTGCGGTGTGCTACAAAATTCCCAAAAGCTCTAAATAATCACTTCCAAACATCATTATTGTTGCAGAAACTTCAGCAAGGAATTATGACTTGCCAAATCCATGGTTACCCAGCCCATGTTAAATATTCAAATAAGTGATGCTTTATATATCTATATCTATGTTTATTTTTCGTCAGTCTAGTACTAATCCAATGTAAATTTACCCTGCCTATGAGGGGCTCCCCTCTTTAGGGAAGTTCTACAAGGCAGATTAGGCCTTTAATTTATGTATAAGCCATGGCTCATATACTCGAGGTACTAAGGAAGGCTATGGCGCAATGCCTATTGTTGTAGCAAGTAGAGAGATTTGAATTTCAAGACTATTTTTTTGATCAAATGAACAGATAAACTATGACTAAACTATTGCTTCCCTTGCTTTAACCCTTTAAAGGCCACTGATGTATTAATGCATCATGCCTAATGGTCGTCATGCTACATGAAAGCAGCCCTGGGGAGTATCTCACCAGGGCTGTATTCACGCATCGTGCCGACCCTATTCAGGGCTGGAATGTCCTGAGGGTCGGCATGATGCTCAAATGAAGTGCTGAGGAGCACACTTGCAAGCACCTCATTGGTGCTTTATATATCTATACCCTTGGTTATTTTTCATCAGTCTAGTACTACTGCAATGTAAAATTACCCTGCCTATGAGGCGCTCCCCTCTTTAGGGAAGTTCTACAAGGCAGATTAGGCCTTTGATTTATGTATAAGCCATGGGTATACATGACGTACTAACTTAGGCTATGGCAGAATGCCTATTGTTGTAGCAAGGAGATAGATCTGAATTTCAAGACCATTTTATTGATCAAATGATTAGATAAACTATGACTAAACTATTGCTTCCCTTGCTTTAACCCTTTAAAGGCCACTGATGTATTAATACATCATGCCAAATGGCCGTCATGCTACATGAATGCAGCCCTGGGGAGTATCTCACCAGGGCTGTATTCATGCATCATGCCGACCCTATACAGGGCTGAAATGTACGGAGGGTCGGCATGATGCTCAAATGAAGTCCTGAGGAGCACACTTGCCAGCAGTACATTGGTGCATCATGAAAATCATAACACAATACTGCATCAGTGGCTGTTAAAGGGTTTAAATAATTGATACCTAGTCTAGGGCTGCCCCACTCAACAAAAAACGTTATTTAACATCAAAAAAACATTTTTAACATTTTAAAACGTTTTACCATTATAAGGAACCATAGGAAACTTTCTGAAACATTTTGTAACCTTTTTTGCTGACTGGGGCATCCTTCCATGATCTCTACTGTCCTGATGTAGGTGCAACACAGTGGTGCCATTTCTGAGATCAAATTTATAACTCTGCACAGTTGCTTCTTTCCTTTACCACTAGGTGGCTGCAGTGTGCCACAAAATTCCCACTGCCTCCATTGGACAAACTCATCTGATACAGACAAAATGGCAAATGCAGGGCTACTGCCAAGCAAAAGCTCTAAATAATCACTTCCAAACTTCATTATTATTGCAGAAACTTCAGCAAGGAATTATGACTTGTCAAATCCATGGTTACCCAGCCCATGTTAATCATTCAAATAAGTGATGCTTTATATATCTATACCTATGGTTATTTTTCGTCAGTCTAGTACTAATCCAATGGAAAAATACGCTGCCTATGAGGCGCACCCCTCTTTAGGGAAGTTCTACAAGGCAGATTAGGCCTTAAATTTATGTCTAAGCCATGGCTCATATACATGAGGTACTAAGGTAGGCTATGGCGCAATGCCTATTGTTTTAGCAAGTAGAGACATTTGAATTTCAAGACTATTTTATTGATCAAATGAACAGATAAACTATGATTAAACTATTGCTTCCCTTGCTTTAACCCTTTAAAGGCCACTGATGTATTAATGCATCCTGCCTAATGGTCGTCAAGCTACATGAATGCAGCCCTGGGGAGTATCTCACGAGGGCTGTATTTATGCATGATGCCGACCCTATACAGGGCTGAAATGTCCTGAGGGTCTGCATGATGCTCAAATGAAGTGCTGAGGAGCACAGTTGCCAGCACTGCATTGGTGCATCATGAAGACCATGACACACTTCTACATCAGTGGCCGTTAAAGGGTTTAAACAATTGTTACCTTGTCTAGGGCTGCATCCTTCCATGATCTCTACTGTCCTGAGGTAGGTGCAACACAGTGGTGCCATCTCTGAGATCAAATTGATAACTCTGCACAGTTGCTTCTTTCCTTTAGCACAAGGTGGCTGCGGTGTGCTACAAAATTCCCAAAAGCTCTAAATAATCACTTCCAAACATCATTATTGTTGCAGAAACTTCAGCAAGGAATTATGACTTGTCAAATCCATGGTTAGCCAGCCCATGTTAATCATTCAAATAAGTGATGCTTTATATATCTATAACTATGGTTATTTTTTGTCAGTCTAGTACTAATCCAATCTAAATTTACCCTGCCTATGAGCCCCTCCCCTCTTTAGGGAAGTTCTACAATGCAGATTAGGCCTTTAATTTATGTATAAGCCATGGCTCATATACAAGAGGTACTAAGGTAGGCTATGGCGCAATGCCTATTGTTGTAGCAAGTAGAGAGATTTGAATTTCAAGATCATTTTATTGATCAAATGAACAGTTAAACTATGACTAAACTATTGCTTCCCTTGCTTTAACCCTTTAAAGGCCACTGATTAATACATCTTGCCTAATGGCCGTCATGCTACATGAATGCAGCCCTGGGGAGTATCTCACCAGGGCTGTATTCATGCATCATGCCGATCCTATACAGGGCTGAAATGTCTGGAGGGTCGGCATGATGCTCAAATGAAGTCCTGAGGAGCACACTTGCCAGCAGTACATTGGTGCATCATGAAGATCATAACACACTTCTGCATCATTGGCCCTTAAAGGGTTTAAACAATTGTTACCTAGTCTAGGGCTGCCCCACTCAACAAAAAAAACGTTATTTAACATCAAAAAAACATTTTTAACATTTTAAAATGTTTTGCCATTATAAGAAGCATAGGGAAACGTTCTGAAACGTTTTGTTACCTTTTTTTGTTGACTGGGGCATCCTTCCATGATCTCTACTGTATTTAGGTAGGTGCAACACAGTGGTGCCATCTCTGAGATCAAATTTATAACTCTGCACAGTTGCTTCTTTCCTTTACCTCTAGGTGGCTGCAGTGTGCCACAAAATTCCCACTGCCTCCATTGGACAAACTCATCTGATGCAGACAAAATGGCAAATGCAGGGCTAATGCCAAGCAAAAGCTCTAAATAATCACTTCCAAACTTCATTATTATTGCAGAAACTTCAGCAAGGAATTATGACTTGTCAAATCCATGGTTACCCAGCCCATGTTAATTATTCAAATAAGTGATGCTTTATATATCTATACCTATGTTTATTTTTCGCCAGTCTAGTACTAATCCAATGTAAATTTATCCTGCCTATGAGCCGCTCCCCTCTTTAGGGAAGTTCTACAAGGCAGATTAGGCCTTTAATTTATGTATAAGCCATGGCTCATATACTCGAGGTACTAAGGTAGGCTATGGCGCAATGCCTATTGTTGTAGCAAGTAGAGAGATCTGAATTTCAAGATTATTTTATTGATCAAATGAACAGATAAACTATGACTAAACTATTACCTCCCTTGCTTTAACCCATTAAAGGCCACTGATGTAATAATACATCATGCCAAATGGCCGTCATGCTACATGAATGCAGCCCTGGGGAGTATCTCACCAGGGCTGTATTCATGCATCATGCCAACCCTATACAGGGCTGAAATGTCCGGAGGGTCGGCATGATGCTCAAATGAAGTCCTAAGGAGCACACTTGCCAGCGGTACATTGGTGCATCATGAAGATCATAACACACTTCTGCATTAGTGGCCCTTAAAGGGTTTAAACAAGTGTTACCTAGTCTAGGGCTGCCCCACTCAACAAAAAACCTTATTTAACATCAAAAAAACATTTTTAACATTTTAAAACGTTTTACCATTATAAGGAACCATAGGGAAACGTTCTGAAACATTTTGTAACCTTTTTTGCTGACTGGGGCATCCTTCCATGATCTCTACTGTCCTGATGTAGGTGCAACACAGTGGTGCCATCTCTGAGATCAAATTTATAACTCTGCACAGTTGCTTCTTTCCATTACCATTAGGTGGCTGCAGTGTGCCACAAAATTCCCACTGCCTCCATAGGACAAACTCATCTGGTGCAGACAAAATGGCAGATGCGGGGCTTCTGCCAAGCAAAAGCTCTAAATAATCACTTCCAAACTTCATTATTATTGCAGAAACTTCAGCAAGGAATTATGACTTGCCAAATCTATGGTTACCCAGCCCATGTTTATCATTCAAATAAGTGATGCTAGTAGCTATAAGGTCCTATAGGGGTAGGTTGCCTATGGGGATTTCAATGCTAAAATGCTAATGAACTTCCTGTTGCGTGAAAAGTTGTCCTCAGATGACGCCAACTTATCCTGACCATACCCATGCATGCTCACATGCCCACATGCACATACACATATGCATGGATGTATATACACATCAGAGGCATAGGAAGCAAGTCTTCATTGGGGGGGCGCGGCGAGGGCACCATCGCGACCACCTTGAATTGTCGGCTGATGCGTGATGGCATCTATATAATGCATATATAGAATTCATAAAGAAAAGTAACTTTTGGTAAATTTTGGATCTGACTTTAGGCTCAGACCCTCATTTTCCCTATGACATCACCATAATAATCTAATTTGAGATGTAAAGTTTTGGCTTCTTTTCCATTGTGTTTATGAGTTCTTGGACAATATTGGGGGGGCCCAGACATACTCAGGCCCCACCTCCTTCATGATTGGGTGGCCCAGGCCCCCCTGGGCCCCCCTTTTCCTACGCCCCTGCACATACACCACATACATATGGACATGCACTGCACATACACAAAAGAGGTAAAGTACAGGCGTATATATAATTTAAGTTTATTCTAACACTAGACTGCTTCAGATAAGAACCTTTTAAATGACATGCTAAGCATGAGGTCCTATATGTCTGATAATGTCTATTCAAGAGTATTCGGGTGTTAACAAGTTAGCGTTCATACAAGGGTCAGCTATGTATTCAGATATGATCATATCACAGATGTTATAAAATCTCTCATCCAATAATTAAGATTTCTTATCACTTTTATTACTGGGGGTTGATAAATTAAGTGTGTTGCATTATCTGACAGCTATATCATAAATCCGATTTTCTTCTATACTTTTGTATAATCAAAAATAATCGGATTAGCAAAATTTCGGCCGACCGAAGGCAGTGGAATACCCGCTTAAGTGTAGTGTATTGAGCACTTCCATAATTAGTGCCAGTGCCACATCATGGCACTAGGAAGTGCTAGAATGGCACAGGAGGGCAGTTCTCAAGATAGTATGACTATACCCCTTTAAATCGTGGTGGGATGCCTTCACTCTAACTCTAAGGTCATCACAGTAATACATTTAGTGGTTACTGCACTGGTGAGACTGCCCTATCAAACCTTATGTATCTAAATTTAATACAATAGGTGCTGTTTGTAAAGGGCAGCCGTAGGGCAGATTGGCTTCAATCAGAGACTCTAGTTTTGAGGGTTTCAAATCGTAATGGCTGTGTTCAGTCACAATGAGAAAAATGCCCTTCTGAACTTGCCGCTCTGCAAGCGTTAGTGTTTACTGGTCGCTCACCGCGTCTGGACTTTACCAGCATGCTCTGGAGGGTCTTGCCAAAAGAAAACGAGGAAGTATGTCCATACATGTTTTCAGAGAGTGCTAAGAAAAACATGTATTTCCTAACTCATTTTCATAGTACTGACAAAAAAAGTACAACAGAATGAATGGAAAACTGTTTTTGAGGTGTAAAAAAAACGTGCACATTTCATCTAAACGATTATCCGAAAAATCTTTTAGCAATACAAAAACGTGCATGTTTTCCTTTTTGGTTCATGTATCATTTTTTGGCAAGACCCTCCTGGGTTTCCTAAATGGTAGTACCCTGAGGGTTTGTACAGTCTATATGGAATGGCTGGCTGGAACAAAAATGGTATGTTGGTATGTAAATGGAGAACAATGCATAATGTCCACACCTCATCAATAGCACTTAGCGAATAAAGGCATATCGTCAGATGACTTCAATATGGCCAATCACTGTAGGTCTTTCCAAAGTTCGGAGTACAGCTAACATATTTTCTACATGTGTAAAGTGTGCACAGCAAAGATAGGGTTTAGGTTTTAAACACGTTTGAAGTGTAGACATATTGGAAGGATTTTTTTTTCTATATGTTCTTTCTTTTTATTGCATGGTCCTCATAAAGATACAATATGATCTCAGGATAAATGTCTCAACAACGATGCGTTTATGAATTGAGCACTTTTATTCTAAATGTACATCATTGTAGGGGTATAAGTATATACGGTGTCATCTGGCGTGGCGGGTGAGTCCTAGCGCTGGGTGTTCTCTAAGGTTTCGGATAGGTGGCAGCATTGATCCAGTCCTGTGGGGACATCTAGCAATAACCATGGGCAAACCTATAAAAGTTCCTGTGCTCAGCCGCCATGTCAAAGGCCCTCCAGGCCTCCGTGCTAACTACATGCTTCCCATGCTACTTCAGGGGTAGCTGACCTGTATTCCACACTGCAATAAAACCGTTGGCATACACTTGGATTACTGTCTGTGTCTTTCTTTCGAATAAGCAAGCAAGACTCAAACCACCATATCTGGTAACCACTACATTATTATAAGCAAACATATAAATCATTAAACATGTTTAGATGTTTGGTTGTTACAAATGTCCCCTGAACCCATAGTAATCATGATTTCATACTATAGAAAAAAGAAATGACTGGGTCAATCCAACATCCCTTTCGCCAATGTCAAATAATCAATAAGTCCCTTTAAAGAGAGCCATTTAATGTTATTTTCATAAAAGATAAATCAAAGTCCTCCCTGCACAGGTGGTTCTTATTCAAGTTTTTCTTCTGCAGTATCTAAATGTGTTTCAATCATGTCAATGGCATAAATGGACACTTTGCACATGTAACATCTCCTCCCAGCCAGCACACCAACAAAGGGCCCCAGGTGGGATTTCTCTGGACCCTCTGCATGAACTGGCCCAGATGTGGGCTAAAGCCGGGTAATGTCTGAGCTGCCAGAAAGGGCCCAGGTGGGCTAAGCCAAGAAACACTCAAGACTTAGACCAATTTAATGTGATGATGCCTCTCTCTCAGCTATCTCTCTAGCATTTTAACTACAACTATCAACTAGCTAATTTAGCTCAGTAGAAAGAGCATTGAACCCAATATCCAAACGTAGATGGTTCTAGTCCCTCAAGGTCCCCACCATTTTTCAGGTGGAGACCTAAGCCTACTTTATATATAGTGCGAACAAAATGATAGCTTTTATTCATTTTTATGCCAATGCCATAGACAAAGCCAATGCACATAGTTTGGTATATTACCAACGAAAATGCCATGAGAGGAGGGGAACAGTAGCTTATTTTGAAAAAAGGTTTCTGGGCTATGGACTCGTGGACAGTACTCAAAGGACTATTTCTTGAATTGTGTTTAGGATCTAAACACAATTTTTGCAGTGTAGATCTATGATGAACAGCCTTCAACTTACAACCCTGGTCACTGCCAGTTCATTGTATAAGCAGGAACAGATAGGCAAAGTACCTTCTAGATTCAATCAAACAGTCAAGAAGTCACATTGATTTAATGAATCACCAGTGCCTAAACCTGTCATAATTAACAGAACCTTTTATTGAGTTTTATATTGTTTGATATTTGACCCAGGTTCAACACTCCAACAGACTCTTACCGAAGATGGACTGTCTCAGCCTGAAGTTGGCCGGCTTGTTCTTCATGGTGGTAATAGTAAATGTTGGTGCGCAAAGATTCACAGGGAGTACAGGTTGGTCTTTACTATTTAGATATTCAATCTTGTGAAAGGTTTTTTTTGCCGCGGGACATCAGAGATTTCAACAGTTTTGAAAAAAGGAAGCTTATTCAGGCCATCTAAAAAAGAAAGGAATTTTAGAAAACAAAGGAATGGACTTTCTGTTTCAATCTCTTCAAGGATATATAATTGTTCATAGGGGACACTTTCGAAATATAAATGCTTTTTTTAAAACTATAAAACCCTCCACCCTTTTGCCTACCTGCTAAGAAATAGTAAAATTAGATAAGAAGGGTGCTTTTCAGAGAGGCTGTTGATAAACCTTGAGGATTTTCCGATGAACCTACATGTGATCCACATCACTCGAAAGATTATCTTGCGGATCTCCTGATATACAATATGAAAAAAAAATGTTGTCGAAAAAACGGCAGAATCCTTGTCCCATAGTTGCCAGGGATCTGTCATTATTTTCACAGAAAGTCCTTGTACCACCCTACTGCCATCTGGGGCTTCTTGTAAAAACTATACTGGTTCATTGCAATAGGATTACTGTGGTTCATTGTTCAGTTTTACAAGGATCCCTGGTAGATTCACCAGTTACTTTAAACAGTGCATCATAAGGAGAATTATTAGTATTCTATCAAAATGGACATAAACTCAACTTCATTTATGGCAAATTCACCTTTTTTTCCTGCTTGGGTCTATAGAGAAGCCCAAGGAATGTACAACCAGAGTCAATCATTGGAAGAATGTGTGCTACTGGTATGACAATAGGAAACTGGACCAAGCTTCAGCACAACAGGTGTGTGCAAGTCAGGGTGGTTCTCTGGTTGTTATAGACAGCCCGGAGACAAATGCACTGGTGAAAGAATGGGTCACTGAAAGACCCGGGTAAGTGAATCAAAATCAAATTTAATTTCAAGGTTATCTGAATCAGGTTTCTCTGTAATCGACATAACCTACAGTGCACTGTGGAGGGGGCCCAGCCATTATGAAGGGTCTCATATTGGCATAGACTCCTGAGTATTTCTAATGACACTGTACTAAACTGTAGGGGGCAGGGGAGGGGACAAATGTTGGGATACCTTAAATATGGAAGGGGGAAGTACTTTCCTAGGGGCGTAGGGGTGGGGGAAAAATTTTTAATGCCACTTGACCGGTTCATACCTACACATCGTTGCCTTAGTGCAACAAGGTTGTATCTGTATATTTCAAGTTTTGCAGGAGAGGCAAAAGAAGTGTTCCGATTACTATAGCACACAGTTGATAGAACATTACACTGGGGCCTGTAGGCACACATATCATAAACAGAGCTTCAGTACTTTCATGGTTGGTAGATGTTAAAACAGAAGAAAACTCAATTTTGCCAAAATGTCAGTTACAACCTTGTTGCACTGAGGCGATGACTTGATGTATTCCCCTTGGACAGTCAGTTAATCTCTATGCTATATCATATCAAACCTTATCTTAAAAGATTCAAAACTCTTCATTTGTTTCAAGGTCAGCCCGAGTGTGGCTAGGATATGACAAGGATCATGGTGCTTGGTATGACGGCTCTGCATTTCGCTGGACAAAATGGTGTGGCCATGCGCTCTCGGGTAGCGTAGACAAATGTGTTATCGATACACCATATGACTGCTGGAATGATGTCCCTTGCAGCTCTGGTCAAGCAATCATATGTCAAAAAGCAGCAGGTATTTATAGCTTCTTTTCCCTTTTTCCCAGTTGCAAAACAGACCCCCTCCTCTTATAAACACAATATGGTAGCTTTTTTGTATCTTTTCATTTTCTCATCAATTTAAACATTTAATTTCTAAATAAAAAAAATATATTCATCTCACTAAAAAAGAAGAGAATATGAAAGAATATGAGAAAAAAACTTTATATTTCAGCATCGGAGACCAGGGACCGTGCACAATGGGAAGAGATCCAGGTTGGAGCAGTGACCCCTGCAAGGAGTGAGAAGACAGCAGATCATGTCCTACAGTGTACAAGGTTATGTCTGCAGGACCCACTGTGTTGGAAGTTTAACTTCCACCCCACCACCCGTCTGTGTGCTCTCTATGTACATGGAGCTGTGGTAGATGAGACGGATGGCTCTCAGACTTATACATTCTAGATAGCAAATAGGTACTTTTAGAAGGGTAATCTTGAGTCCAATGAGAATTAGTGATTTTTACAACGATGGCATGAATACATAGATAATTGAATCGTCATCCTATGAATTTTATAGACTTATTTACATTTGCAATTCAATATTCTCCAGGGTTCTATATTCCACCTGTGGTCACAATTCAGGACTTCATTCAACTAAGGTCAGACATGGTTGATCAGATGAAGTTACTGTTTTGATTATCACTGACAAGTACACCTCTGTCAAAATGGTGTGGACAGATTGAAATGATATATTTGAATATACATTGTGCACTCCTAGGGTCTGTAGGCCCTACATTTTTTGTTATCTTGAATTGCAACTAGAAAATCACCTCCTGCTGGTGTTACATTAGATAATGATATTTTTCAAAGCACCTAACTAGAATCAAAAAGATTTGAAAGATTTAAATTGGGATGTTTGGTCATTTAATGTGTCATTATACAGAGTTACTTTTCTTTTTATTTCTGTGTTTTTTTTCATTTTCTCATTCTTAAAAGTGTGAACTAGTTGGTAGATGATGTGACACATTAGAAAACCATTTTTGGAAATAAAACTGAGTACCCAGTTAACTACTCAACTGTCCTTACCAATTGGCATGAACTGTTGTATATGATTGGATCCAGAAATGTACTGTTATATTTTTTTGTTTATTTTATGGTGTGAATAAGTGTATTTTTCACTAACAATGTCCATTGAATAATAATCATGGTAATTTTTCATATATTGTTATTAGAAAGACAATTCATTTCACATTGATCATCATGAAAATAGCACTAGTATGTGTGTATCTTTTTGATCAATAAAATTCCTTACTACTACTACTACTACTTATACAGTACAAAGCTTTGATCTTTTCTTAAAAAGAACTGGAAACCCGATATCAAGGGGCAGGATAGTGACTTGCATGGGTGAAAATAAACCTTGGAATGCCACAGATTTATAGATGTAAGTGATCCTGATAAGTTTTTTTTTCGTGCTTGTGGACTCATTTAGCCCAATCGTTTTTTTTTGTTTCTTCTGTGGATAATAAATTTCCTTTTGTATTTTGCAGGGAAGTGACTTCATTAAGGTTTCTTACGTCATCCATATACACAACATAAACTGATTTCAAAAGGTTATTGTAAGAATTATGTGTAAAACACCATTGGCAGATTTGGCAGACCTTTCGTGAAAAAAAGTAGATAGCCTTTGCCAGAAATCCCCAAAATCAACTAGAGGTAAATATTTATACACCACATCCAATAGTATCTGTTAGTAATCTGTACATGTTTGTTGAACTATCTAGGCTTATAATTGAATAAAACAGCATTTTGATGTGTGAAAATCATTACTGGTTTTTGTATAGACTGTCAATATAATTTGGCTTGAGAAAACAGAATGTGCGTTCATATTTGATGCAAAATTATTGTAATTGTTAAAATCGTCCAGCTACCCTAGCTACAGACCTATCAAACTTAAACAGTTTTGAAACCGTGTGAACTGGATTCGGCTGGGCAAGGGAGTAAAACTTGAGAAATCGTGCAGGAGCTGGGGAGGCCTGGGGTTATTTCAAAATAGTTTCAATCCATCATCATTTTGAAACCCCCTCCATATCATATTATAATAGTGTAAATATGAAATGGGATACAAAACATCAATACAGCAAATTTAGGTGAGAGACAGCTGGGATTATTTATCTGAAACGCAGTATATTGCAGGATTTGTGATGGCTGATTTATTTTGGTGGAGATCTAAGGGCTTAATAACAGGTGTAACTCCATATCATGTGGCACCTGATGAGTACATAGTCAATAACCCTTTAAGGGATGCGCGGTGCATTAAATACTAACCACCATTTCCATCAATTTCTCATGATGCTTTGATTATGTGCCAGTAGGTTACTCATGGTGTCCAAAAAATCTTTTTTTTTTTTGCGGAAAACCACCCCTCCATAGATATGTGTGACGAGAAGTTTCACCAAAAAAAATGCAAGAAAGAACAATATTTATATGCTTTTCCTATTCCACTATTTCTATATATGGCCTACATGAACCTCAAATTCTGATCTATCCAATACTATCCATACACACATGTAACATATACTGGGAATGCACCCAGCACTAAGGGCCCTTTTTGCAGATCCTGCCACACATCATGATTATAAAAGGCCAGCAGTCTGATTAAATGGTATTTCAATAAAGGGCTTGTTCCATTTCACTGCTGTCAGTCATGCAAAATTTTGCTAATCCCACCAATTATTTCTATACCTTTGCAATATAACTAATCGTCGGATAAGCACAACTTTACCCGGCGGATGGCAGTAGAACCAACTCGCAGGGTTGGATCCAGGATTTTGAAAAGGGGGGGTGCGTCCCTCATTTAGCCCCTAGTTTTGGCTAAATTCTAGGGTAAAAAGAGTTAGGTAAACTCTTAAGTGCAGGGAAAAAGGGGGGGAGGTGTCCCCCCTGTGCCCCCTCTAAATCCGCCACTACCAACGCTTAAAGCAGTAGTTCCACTGACGTGGGTCAGGTCAATTTTTGCTAATCCAGCCGATTTCTTCCATACTTTTGCCATATTATAAACCATCGGATCAGGGCTATTCCCACTGATTGTGTGCCTGCAATGTAAAAATAATGTCGTTGAAATAACAAATAATCTTTCGGCCCAAAGTTGCCAGAGATCCTTCGTTATTTTTCACAGAGATGTTGTTATTTTCCTAGAGATTCCTTGTACCATGACACTGCCATCTGGAGTTTCTTGTAAAAACTACACTGGCCCCCTGTTATTTAATTACGGTGTTTCACTTTTCAGTTTTACAAGGATCCCTCGTAGATTCAACAGTTATATTTTACAGTGTGTGGAACCAGTGCTTAAGAGGGTTAACAGTTACCGATACATATAAACAGATGGCAGATTTAATTCTCTGGGCCATCATGCCATGTTAAAGTCTGGCAGTGAATAACACAGGCACTGCTCACTGAATCAGTGATACCAATCTTGGAGCCTTTGTTTTAGTAAATAATTAACAAAAAGGTAAGTCTAAATTATGCCATCTATTGCTGTTGAATGAATTATCATATATGTGCTAATACCACAGGTATAGTTGAACATTTCTATACATGCATGTATATATATATATATATATATATATATATATATATATATATATATATATATATATATACATGCATACAAAAACAGAGTTCAATGATGATTTGTCTTTTCAGGTTGTTTCCTCATGCATGGGTGTCAGGCGGTCTCCCATGAGGCCGTAGACCAAGTTGGAGACAGCCTGACACCCACAAGAAAAGAAATAGCCTGAAATAACAAATCTGAGTTAAACTCCATATAATTTCATGTTCTTACAGAGTAAATCTGTCTAAAAATCACTTTTTGATAAAGGGTTTGAGGCTATTTTGATGACGTCACAGTGGAGAATGAGATTTAGTTTCTTCACGCCCTGATGGAGAATGGCCTTCCCTATGTTTAACTGTAGAGTCTATCATTCTCAACATGAAATAGATATACAAGTCAAATGGTTCACCTCATCCTTTTATTGAAATCAACCTTTATACCATGGTCCTCACCGTTTGAATGTAATTCTTTGCTTCTTTAACAGAAGCTTAAAAAGACAGGTAAAATCACAATATCGATGAACGCCATGTTGGCTTCCTGTTTTCAGGGATGTACTAATAGCATCATTCAAGTAGGTTTTTACTTTTGAAGTTGACGTATGTCTGATGAAAAAGGCCTTGGACTCAATTACACCTATCAATATCTGTGTAGACTACTGAATTAAGCCTCCATTTCTATGATGATTTGTATCGCCGTGCATGCATGCTTAAAATCAATCAGCAAAAGCATTTTTTTCTGCAATCCAAATATGTGTAAGGGTTTGTGGCCTTACGGACCTGGGGGGGTTCGGGTCTTACGGTTCGGAAAGAAAGAGTAAGACAGTATTCCAAGTGTATGCCAACGGTTAGGTTTATTACTTAATGCACACTCACGGCTGCCGGATGATATCAAAGAGGCAGCTAATATTAAAAGACAGTGGTTTACATAGTGTGGAGGCCAGAAGGGCCTCTGACGTAGCGGCTGAGCCCTGGGCTTTATATACGAACCCAGGTGTTCGTCGTCAGATGTCCCCACAGACCCGGATCGGTGCTGCCACCTATCCGGAACCTGAGGAACGTCCGACGACTCGACTCACCCGCCACGTCAGACGGTACCCAACTCCTATGGTTTAGTAAAGTGTACCTCTACACCACTCCCCCAGACATTTAGGAGGGTGTTATACATATAATATTACTAGGATAACATTTCTACATGTCTAAACCTTTAGTAATAGAGGTACAACCATAGGTATAACATTAACACTAAATAAATTGTGAACCAGATGTCATATATATATATATATTCGATAGTGAAATTTAGTTACATATAACGATTAGGATGTTGAAATATTATACGAATTACTTGAAGAAGAGACAGTTATGTGAAACGGAACTGTCTATTTAATTATTATACCACATAATATTCTATTATATTTCAGGTATAATTAATAAGACAAGTAATATGAATCGTATACATGTGATGATGACAGCTATGTGTAACGGAACTGTCGATAATAAAACATATCACATAATAACATCCGTATGTGTGTTTGTAGTATTGACACCACATTTGAATATGTAGTCTTAAAGAAGACTGTTATAGTAACATCACTATCTAATGACATGTCGTATATTAATATTATACGAATCCGTTAAAGATTCCGTGAGTAGTACGAATAGGGATGTATATACCATACACTTAGAAAAAAAGAAAAAATTCACGGTGTGGTAATGAATATGATAATGATATATTATCACCGTGTATCTAACAATCTTTATAGCACCAGATCAATATACTTATTATATAATTTTGTCTCGCAGGACAATAATATGTGTTTTCTGGTGAGATTTAACGGATCTTATAATATGAATACTAATAATAATCAGAGATCCGTTTCAAGAAAATATCTATGTACCCGTATCATAATATGTATCTAGTGGATATGTACATACATGTAATGTTATAGAAAAATAGAAATATGACATTATACACAATATACAGGAATTATAAATGCTGCTGAAGTCTTCTGCTGTATCCTCCGGGTACTAGTAGGTAGATGTGGTCAGCTAACCACGGGATGGACGTGCTAAAGTTTATAGTTTCCTTATACAGAGTGAACACGGTAGTTGATTTGGGGCAGCTACCCACAATCCTCTAGTAGTGCTAAAGTTTGTAGTATATCCGAATGGTGTAGATTTGTAGAATAATAGTCCGGATGTGTCAACTATGTAGAGAACGTAATCCTTTTTAAGCTTAGTTGACATAAGTAAAATAATAGTCCGATATAGGTTGATCCGGAAGTAATAGTAGTATTTGATATAAGTCCATTCGGGAGTACAGATGAGTTGTAGAGGTAAATCGTAAAGTTCATCCTAGTAATTGGTTAGCACGGGTAACAGCAGGAGTCTGGAACTGGCATCCGGATACGTCTCACAGCAGCAAGTCTACTATCGGATTGTTCATGGATGAAATTATAAATCCGAATAGGCTATTCAGGGTGCAATAAATGTTATACAACCTGAATTATATAATAGACTGGTCAAAGGAACCCGGAACACATATCATAGGTGTTCATGCACTAGTGAATAAAACATTCGCAGACCTATAGGGTTCCGCAAAGACTATATCTGGTCATTTGGTGTTGGAAAAAAAATTATGGAAGAAATAACCCTAGCATGCTTTAAACGGATTTCTTAGCATGCTTCTTCTTCAGAAGAGCTAAAGCCGACTCGGGAGTGCCGTCCCACTCGTCCAAGTCGACTCCGAACACCCTCATGAACTTAGTGTTCAGATTGGTGTTCCGAGTGATCTCCTCCTTTACACGCTTTTCCAACACGTGTACATCCATAGCTGCCTTTTCTTGGGCAGCTGCGGCAGCCTCCTCCTGGGCCTTCACATCGTCCCGGATGAGGGTCTCGAGACGTTGCTTTTCAGCGTCGCCCACCTGTTTCATACACAACAGAGTTTCGTTTAGGAGACCCTGATGAAACTCGATCGCTTTCTCACGAACGCTCTTCTCCCAATGGGTGTAGATGGCCTTCTGGACATCTGCCTCCCCTTGGCGAGACTTCTCGAACCAAACTTCCGCATTACCGGTTTTAATGGTAATAGCGTCCTTTGGTTTCTCAGGTGCCGCGACAGCCTTGGGAGGAGTCGTGGCGGCCTGTGGACCATTTCCGGGTTTAGGACTTCCGGACACACCTGTCGTTGGTACACAGAAGGCAGGTGGTACATTCTGTTTCAGTCCCATTTGCAGGTACATGTTTAACTGCTCCTGGGTAAAGGTAACTGGTGGGGCGGCTGGAGCGGATGCAGATCCGGCGGCAGCAGATGCGGTGGTCTTCTTTGGCATAAGGCGACCATCCTTTCCTACCACCAAGGTCTGGCTCTCAGGTCCAGGTCCCTGGTTTAAGGACGGAAAGTTTCGAGAACTCACTTTCCCAGGTTTAGATACGGCTCCAGCGTATCCGGCAGGTTCGGGCTTCTTGAACACCGGAGTGCCCTGAGCCTGCTCTGCGGGGTGCCTTGCCAGAGGGGACCTGGAACGGTCCTCTGCTCTGACTTTCGATTTAGTCGTGCTCTGACCATTACCGTTGCCGCCACGGTTCTGATCTCTCCTGCTCCTTTCACGAGCTCTCTTTGCATCCTTTCCGGATTCCTCGCATTTCTGCCAGAGAGACTCGTGCATGTCCAGTTTACCCTTTCCAGGAGTCAGGACTATCTTTGCTCGGAGTTTCGAATCCTTGGTCTTCGGAACTTCGCAGAGGACTTGGTCCCCTGGTCGGATCTTAGACCAAGCATCCTCGCTCAGGCTGTCGAACTCCTTCATGAGTTCCTGATGAAGCTCCATGATGCGCTTCCGTGCCCCGTCCAAACCTTCTGCGTGGCATTTCTTCTGGTGTCTAGCCAGATCACTACGTCGGTTGTATTGCACCTTCGTAGTACACTTCTTGCCCTTCTTACCATAACTCGGATCACAAATGTAAACCGGGTGATGGTGGGCTTCTACCAGATGCCTTTGGAACCGGGCTGGAGTACTCCAGGTCCGGATCGAGACATCACTCGCATCCTGGCAGATAGAGAAGGGACAGGACTTTTGATCGTCGCCGTACCACTTCTCTAAAGCCCAACGCAGCTTCCTCCTCTGGGTATAAGTGTAATACCCTTCGGTGTGGTTTAGCATAAGCCACATCTTTCGATAGGCTTTGCTCGGATTGGGGTCCTCGTCCGAAAGACGCATCCAATCTTCATCATCCGACTCATCGTTCTTATTGATTGAGTCTGGACAGGCATAGAGGGTAGAGCCGTCCTTCTTAACTCCGTACGCACAGTCGGAGAAACACGTCGGGATCCGGGTTTTGAATCCGGATTTGGCGTTAGCCCAACGTTCGGCCTCGGTTTGAGTTGATGGAGTGGCCTTCTCATCATACTCAACCGAGGATTCGTGCACCGACTCCTCGTCAGACGACTCAACCTCCATGGCAGTACTACCAGTGGTTGAGGTGCTGGGTTTCGGCTCGGCTCTCGCAGAATCCGGGAGATTCTTGAGCTTCCAAGCAGCGGATCGTCGGTTCTTACTGACCTTCCAGTCTTCCTCCGGTTCCTGGGTTCCGGATGTGCTGGAGGTCGTGGCTTCTACTGGGGTAGTAGTGCTGCCGGTAGCTGATGTAGCACTGGCGGAGCTTCTGGTGGCAAGCTTCAGGTCGGGGATAGGAGGTGCGGGTGCTTCCGCGGCCCTCTTAGCCTCTTCCTGTGCCTCCTGTTCGGCAGTCATACGGCGGACAATAACCGTCCGAAGGGCTGCAGCTCGGTCCAATCCGATTAGTGAATTGTTCTGGACATCCACCAATTCCTGTTCGGTTATGTAGTAACCGTCATCCCACTGCTCGAAGTTAGCAGCGGCCTCCCGGAATTCCTTAGTGGTCCGGCACGGCGTCCGGATAGCACTAGGGCGTGGGTAGGTCTGGCCATCGGTATCCCAGACACAGCCTACCCAGTTGATGTTCGTAGCCTTGACGTTCCACAGGGACTTGTCAGGCTTCGGATACGCTCCGAGCTCGAAGGCTCGGTTAGCTGCGTACACGGTTTCACGGAAACCAGCGTCCACCATAAGTCCCCGTTGGAACCACGGCCAGTCTCGAAGCCACTCGGGAGGCATCCTGGTCAGCTGTTCGGGAGCCATGACGCCCTCGATAGCTATCCTGACTTTCGGGTCCATCCTGACTGGTGTCCCGTCCGCGTAGGTCACTTGTGCCTGCAGTTCCGGGTGGACATACAGGTAGCGACCATCATAGCTAGCTGGAAAAGGCTCCGCCACTGCTGGCTTCCACTCATCCTTCTGTCCGTCAACTTGGGTAGTTTCGGACTCTGTCGCTGCGGGTTCAGCACTCGCAGTCGCTCCGGATCCCTCGGCCGGGAGTGGAGATAATAGTTTCTCTGGCTCATTTAGTGAGAATGAAGCCAGCTTCTCCTCGAACGAGCGATCCGTGGGTTCCTCCACGTCCATCATCTCGCTCTCTTCCTGTGTAACAGGCGACAAAGCTTCCGGAAAAGCTTCTGCGGACGGAGTCAGCTTATCCGGGTCACCGGATAGCTTGGCTGCAGCTACGGATTCCTCAGCCATGACTGGGGAATCGCCCACGGGAGTAAACTACTCCTTTTTCCGGCTTTTACGGCGCCGGGGCCGGCACAAACGGAGTCTGTCTACCAGGAGACAGACTCTGGAGGAGCAGCGGGGGGTTTGCTTAGCCGGTAAAATCCAAGAAGGGAGCGAGCTCGACCGTCTTGAACGTTACCGAAAACAAATATGGCGACAGGCCAGCTTTCGTGACGTCATTTCCTCGCGGTCCGCGAGGTCACGAGAGGTCAGCCGAGACTGGACACGGTGACGTCATGCGGAAACGCACGTGCTACAGGCGGTACATCAACAAACTGATTGTTTTTAGGTAATTATTGCTCACCCCGATGACTCGACTGGGGATTTAAGTGGAGATTATGGAAAGCTTAAGCAAATCCACCGGATTATCCGTCCACTACCCATTGGTACATCATGCAGGGGCGACAAATAAGCCTTTAGGGTCAGTTGTCATCCGTTCCTCTAAATGTAAACATTACACTCGTTGTGTATACAGGTTAGGTCACTGCAGTCCTCTGGGCAATTCGGGGGCTGCGGCGAACGTATCTCCCCTTCTCGGATAGTTCTTTATCGGACCTGACAGTCTGAAGAGCTTTCTCTAGGTGCTTCTTAGCCTTAGAAACACCTTTCCTCTTCTTTTTGTCTTCACCTGCCGAGACTTTTTTAACTCCCCCACGCTTAATCGGTGTTGGCGTGGGTGTCACTGATTCGGAACACTTCTTGGGTCTACTACGGCCGCGCTTCACTGTAGTGTTCTCTACCTGGTCTATTATGCGATTCTGGTTCAGGATCTTTCCGGAACCTTCACCATACATTTCTGTGGAGGTCTCCCTCCCAGACCATCTCCTTAATCTAGCCACATTTGACTTATAGAGTCGACCAAGGTCAGATTTAATAATTACGGTACAATCACTGATAATTTGTGTCATAGTAAAGGGACCGTCCCAATTAGACGCTAATTTTATGTGTCTAAGCGGTTCATGTAATCTGAGGACTCTGTCTCCGGATTGGAATTTCCGATGCTTTAGATCGGTATCGTATCCTACTTTCTGCCATTTGGCACTTTTCTCCAAATCAATTCGGACAGACTCATATGCTTTTCTAAATCTGTCTCTTAAACATTCCACAAAAACTACATGGCAAGGTAGTTCAGGGTCCATTCCTACGACTCCAAAAACTAGGTCAGCAGGCATTATCAAATCCTCTCCGAATACTAAAAGGTTCGGAGAACAATTTGTACTTGAATGTACCGTACTATTATAAGCATGTGTCACAAAATGACATTGCTCATCCCAGTCATCCATATGTTCATTAACGAGTGACTTTAGGACTTGGATGAGGGTTCTATTGAACCTTTCCACCAATCCGTCGCTTTGTGGTCTATACGGATTGGTTCTAGTCTTGCAAATAGCTAAGTATTCGCACATACCCTGCCAGAGATTTGATTCGAACTCTCTGCCTTGGTCACTGTGTAACATTAATGGTACACCGAAGCTTAGTACCCAACCTTTTACAAAAGCTTCGGCACAAGTAATTGCTTTGTGGTCCGGTAGTGGAAATACTTTAGTGTATTTCGTATAATAATCACACACTACCATCATACAGGTATTATCATTAGCGGTTGTATTAAATCCACTAATAATATCTACCCCGATTCTTGTGAATCTAACTCCGAAAAGTTCTTGGGATAGTGGAAGTTTGCCCATCCCGGGTCCGGGTTTGTTTTTACAACAATCCGGACAGGTGGTTACCCATCTTTGCAAGTCCCGTGTCATGCCAGGCCAATAGTATTTCTTGGAAAGTCGTGCTAGCGAGCGTTTCCTTCCGAAATGACCACTGGTCCGATGTCCATGACAGAAGTACATAATGTCATGTCTCATGGCATGTGGTATCACCACTTGCATGATTCTATCACCATTATTACATGGCTTCCAACGGTATAACACGCCTTTCCGGACTTCAAGCTCGGTCCATTGAGCAAGAAACCTTCTCATTTCTCGATTTTCCAGAGAGACCTCTGGTCTAGCTGGACGTGTACCCTTTGGTACTAATTGCAGTAGCTGCGCAGTTATCGAGTCAGCTTCCTGGAAATGTCGTATGTGATCCATAGACCAATCCAGTATACTGGCAACTAGGGGTACGAATGGTCTTCGAATCCCTGCTAACACTGCCCTATGAGCTCCACAATCAGTACAATCCGGATTATCACATTTCCGGATTGGTATTCGAGACAAAGCATCAGCATTTAAATGCTTAACTCCGGGTCTATGCTGAATCTGTTGATGTTCAAGCCCATATTCGGATAAATGGGCTAGCCATCGGCCTAACATGCCTTCAGCATCTCGGAAGTTCAGTAGCCACCTTAAAGAGGAATGATCCGTACGCAAAGTAAAGTTCGTTCCCCATAGAAAATGTTTGAACTTCTTGGTATATACGACTACTGCTAACAACTCTCTTTTGGTTGTGCAGTAATTGCGCTGAGTCTTGCTCAGTGTGTTGCTGGCAAAGGCAATTGGTACTTCTCTCCCATTTTGGACTTGCGAGAGAGCTGCACCAATGCTATCATTACTAGCATCAGTATCCAGTATGAAATGATCCGTCTCATTCGGATATTGCAATACGGGAGTACTCGTGAACAGGTCTTTTAGCTTTTGAAAAGCGTTTTCCTGTTCATGTGTCCAAGGAAATTTTTCCTTGGTACTTCCTGGAGTCCAGTTAGCTATTGCTTGTAATGGGTAACTGACTCTAGAATAATTCGGAATAAATTCCCTGTAATAGGAACAGAATCCTAAAAAGGACCTCACTTCCTTGGGTGTTTTAGGTCTATTCCAATTCGTAACTGATTCGATTTTTTCCGGATCAGCCTTTATTCCTTCATCACTGATGATGCGGCCCAAATAATTTATGGACTTTCTAAACATGTGGCATTTCTTAGGTTTCAATTTGAGACCATTAGAAATAATACGTTCTAGTACCATTTTCAGGTTATTAGAACATTCTTCGAATGTTTTTCCGAAGACAATGACATCGTCTAGATATACAAGACATCTTTTCCACAATAAATCACTTAGAATTGTTTCCATCATTGCTTCAAATGTTGCAGGTGCATTGCACAGTCCAAACGGCATTACATTATATTGGAATAATCCAATATGACTCGAAAATGCAGTTTTCTCCATATCTGGAGGGTTCATTCCCACTTGCCAGTAGCCTGATTGCAAGTCTAGGGTACAAAACCAACTGTTTCCCCCTAAGGAGTCAATGGTTTCATCTATTCTCGGTAATGGATACGAATTCTTTTTCGTTATTCCATTCAACTTCCTGTAGTCTATGCAGAAACGGATAGTACCGTCTTTTTTTGTTACCATACACACAGGACTACTCCATGGACTATTGGAAGGGACTATTACATCCTGTTCCAACATCTTATTTATTTCATCCTCAGCTACTCTCTTTTTTGCTAAGGGTAACCGTCTATACGGTATCTTAAAGGGTTCGGCATCTCCAGTATCTATTTTATGTAATACTTTATTTGTTGTACCTAGTTTTTCACCAGGTTTGGCAAAGGCAGTATGATACTGACAGAGCATATCATAGAACTCTTTCCGGTGTTCCGGATCCTCTAATGAAGTTTCTTCATACAACTTAAATAAGTCTTCCGAAATTTCATCATCCCCTGTTACCTTCTGTAAGCTTAGCTTACTATCCGTTACAGTTTCCGAAAGGGTCACATTTCCAAAAACTTGTCCCTTTTTCAAGTAGATAGTAGTGTTTCCAGTATTGGAGACAGGTACTACCGACCAGGATGCATTCGCTACTATCATGTCTACAGAATTTAATCCGATACTTGATAACGTAACTACATCCGGTTCTATCACTGCAGGCTTATTACGCATTGCAGGATCACTTCTTACAAGCACATCACAGGCTACTCCTGGAGGGATTCGCACAGTGTGTGCCACACTAGCCATACTGCTCACTTGTCTCAGTACACATCTAACTTTCACGGGATACGGGTATCTCACACTCAACACTCCTGTTTGGGGTTCCAACACGGCACCATACAGGGATGCGAAATCCAACCCGAGTATACCCTCATCTGCTATATCCGCAACGGTGGTGCTCATGACATAGTCATGGATACCATCCAACTGTAGTTTCACACAAGTTCTACCATACGTTTGCAAGGTACTGCCGTCGGCCGTCTGAGCACTTCCTCCCGATTTGAGAGTCTCATGTTCATCCGGTATAAGATCGTAGAACCCCCTGGAGATACAAGAGTGGCTAGCTCCCGTATCCACAAGGAATTCGGCAGATCTTCCGTTAACAGTGAGGCAAACATACCACCGCCTTCCGTTTAGAACAGAGGGTATGTCCGTGACAATCGGAACATCATTTTTCACACCAGGAGTCGATCCACATCTTTTCAAGAATTCAAGACAAGGATGACCCGGGGGCAGGTGGGCACCACAGACCTTGGCTAATTCATAGCCGCCTGCCTCGTTACTGATATTGGGTTTCCCCAGTGCGCCCGTGGCACCTGTTATATCAGCTTCCCTAACCTTCCGGGTGTCTACAACCACCTCGGTGTTAGGCGATCTTGTTACTAAATGCGAACTATCGTCACGGATGGTGATATTATGGCAAGATTTGTCACTGGGATCCCCTTCTTTGCCACTCGGGAGATCCCTTTCTAGTTTTCCTCTGTACTTATCCCAGAGACACTCTCCTGTTTACGTGGAACAGGCTTTTCAGCCATACATTCGGGAGGAAAATGCCCCAGTTTCTGACATCTGAAACATCTCCTTTGAGATTTATCAACTCTTGGTCTCCTTAGAGCTTCTGTTAATCCGGCTATTAATGTTTCCATCATGTTAGTCGGAGCAACTGTGGCTGCTACAGTTGAGTTCGCCGTAGAGGCTGCACTACCATGTTGAGTTGATCCGGAAGCTGTTTTACCAGCAACAGATCCTCCTCTCCCTCTCGAATGTACCTTCCTATACCGCTTTTGTCGGTAATACTTTCCGGCCACATGGACTGAACCAATATATTCTCCGTTTTCATCGGAGATATATTCATCTTCCTCATTAACTTCATTCGATTCAACCGGAGCTAATTGGGAAGTATCGTATACTGGAGCAGGTGTACCCCCGTATTGGAAAGGAGCTGCTCTTACTGGACTAGGTCCAAGACCTACCAAACGTTTCTTCATGTCATGTCCATCAATTGCTATGAACAGATCACTGAATGAAGTGTCATCTTTCCAGGAGTCCCACACCACTTGCTTATGATCCGGATCTCGCAATCCACTATAGAATTGTATGAACAATTCTTGTAGATAACAATCATCATCATGAGCCCAATTTGGACGTGCTTTCGAAAGCAAGTCTTGTAGCTCCAAACCAAAGACTTTGTGTGATTCTTTAGGTTTTTGTGTTCTCTTCTTAAAGCTTACCCACGGATCTTCTCTAACGATTGATCCGAAAAGGTATGCGGCACATTCGACCAATTGATCATAGGTACCATATATTCCGTAAGCTGCTCTCCATTGGTTGAGAGCTACTTTTCCGCCTTTATTTAACCAACAAATCAAATATGGCAGAGCCTCTTCTTTTGTCCATCCACTACAATTGACTTCGTCGACAAAAGCTTGGTACCTGTCCTTCCATGGATCATTAGAATCATATGGAGGGGGTATCCGTGCCTGTCTACGTGCCGGATTATTACATCCGCGTAGTCTATCTGCTTCTCGCATGCTCCAGTTCATGACTTCCATGCCGTCCGCCCCCTTTCGGTAGCAGTCAATGCCAAGGTTTTGTATACATTGGCTTCTATCAAAGATGGTTTGCATCCCTGCAGGCATAGAAGTTCTCCTGTTAGGTTTCCTGCCATCTCCTCCTGATCCTGATCCTCCGAATCCGGATCCTCCTGGGCCGCCTGGAGGGTTTCCTCCTGGTGGACCATTATTATTATAGCCTCCAGATGAACCACCAGGGCATCCACTATTGTGACCGGTGTTTCCAGAAGAAGCGTATCTAGGGTAAGAATCATTTTGATTCCATCCCTGGTTATAGCTATTACCATTCTGATAATTGCCACTTCCCGATGGATTATAATTATTTCTATATCCATAGGACGATGTTCTCGGTTGATACGTACCGCCATTAATATTGTTTCGTGGCGGATTTGGTCTCGGAAAACGTCCATCAGTAGGACCATTACCAGAACCTAGGGTTGGATTCGGTAATCTTGGTACTGCTGGTGTACTGTGGCCGGGTTGGGGGAAATATGAAGGTGGTGTCAACATATGCCTCATTGGTCCGGGTGCTCTTGGTTGTGCCACGGGTGTATTATTATTATTCCCTGTAGCGCCATCGTGAGTCGCTTTGATTTTGTGACTCAAATCTGGTATAGGTGGTGCCGGACCTATCGTATCCAGCATTGGAATTACTGGTTTAGATGCGGTTCCATTTACTGCAGCATTATCCGGTTTCTTATAGATTCCGGATACCACATTCTTGTCAGCCCCATCATCAACGAATGGGCTGTATCTAATTGGGGTTGCATCTTTAGATGTCTTTCCCAACATTGTAGATACCACAGCTGGGTCTATATTACCTATAGTTAACTGGGCTGCTTCTACATATTTATCTAGAGTTATTGCAGTGGCCTGCAATTCCTGAAGCTCATTTGTGAGTTTCTGTCTATCCTCCTCCAGTTGTTTGTTGTAAGCTATGATGCCTACCCGGATGGTTTCATTGTCTTCAGCTTGTTTACTGCACTGAAGTTTCAATTTATCCAACTCATCCTGATAATGGCGAATTTCGGATTCGAATTTTGTTTTATCAAGGTTTAGTTGGTCGTTCGTATCTATGTATGTTTGGATATGAATGTGCCTATTATCATATTCTTTATTGAATGATTCTCTCATAGATTGAAGTTTTAGTTCTTCATTCTCGAGTTCTTTCATGTACTCGCTCCTTCTGGCTTCGAATTCCTTTCGCATGCCAGTTAGGTCCTCTTCCATCTGAAGTTTTTCATGGAATACTTCATCCTTAGCTTTGACCAAGGTATTTAAATTCTCGTTCAAAGTTACATAAGTTTCATTCAACAACAGGACATCCGGTCGTTTTAATTCTTCACCTTCCGGTACCGCATAGGTTAAGTCGCCATCTATAGCGCTATAATCTAATATTGGTAATTCGGGCCTGGGTAACCTATAAGGTAGTTCTCCGAATGTTACCCTTTTTCGCATTGGTGCCGGATGTTCTGGGTTAGTACTACCACCGACTTCGAACATCGAATCACATAATTCGTCAACAATTGATTGCTGGCCTATTAAGTTACTATGTCTCTGTATGGACTGTTCGCGTCGTACAGAGTCTGGCAGATTCTCCTCACTATCATTATAGTGGGGTCCGGGATCTCTCCAAGATGCTGATTCCGCATCTTGTGAGTCCGAATGGGCTTGGAGCATTAGCGATCCATTTCCATTCTCTTGGGCAAGTGATTGCCCTGCTGGGTTAGCTTCCCTAAGGGTGTCTAACCCATGTACTAGCCGTTCGGACGTTATAACGTCCGGGCTATACACCAGAATTAACTGGTCACGGCACCAGTGTAAGGGTTTGTGGCCTTACGGACCTGGGGGGGTTCGGGTCTTACGGTTCGGAAAGAAAGAGTAAGACAGTATTCCAAGTGTATGCCAACGGTTAGGTTTATTACTTAATGCACACTCACGGCTGCCGGATGATATCAAAGAGGCAGCTAATATTAAAAGACAGTGGTTTACATAGTGTGGAGGCCAGAAGGGCCTCTGACGTAGCGGCTGAGCCCTGGGCTTTATATACGGACCCAGGTGTTCGTCGTCAGATGTCCCCACAGACCCGGATCGGTGCTGCCACCTATCCGGAACCTGAGGAACGTCCGACGACTCGACTCACCCGCCACGTCAGACGGTACCCAACTCCTATGGTTTAGTAAAGTGTACCTCTACATATGCAAATACTTGAAAATTTTCTCCTTTTGTCAGTTATCCATTAGGACCTATATAGATTCTGCCTGGAAAAAATAATGGTAAACATGGCATCATTACTGACTGCGTCCAAAATCTTCTTGCCACTGCTAATATTTGTATTAGTACTCCTAGTTTTCATGGACAATTATGGAACTAACATAACTGATGAAGAAAGGAAAAAGATCGCACTTAAGTACATACAGAAAAGCTTTGAAATGGGAGGAGAAGTATTGCCTGAATCAGTAAGCAAGACTCATGTAGACAATCCTATTAATTACAGAATATTTAGGATGAATGCAAGTCCAAAAACTTTAGGGCTTAAATCAAGTACTTCACCAGATGGGCCTTTATCTACAGCTACGATGATAAATGGGGATTTTAAACCAACAGTGAAGACTGAAGTAATGGCAATGGAAGGAACTGAAGTTAATATGTTTAATGTAAGTGCCCTAAAAGGTGAGAATACTGGGAAGAAAGTGAATACCAAGGGGAGAGTGAAGCAAGGGAACATCATAAAAAAACATGGAAAATGGTACAGTGGAGTTGCCAGGAGACTTCTGACAAAGCAATGGCATACAGAAGAATGCCACAGTTAATCAAGGAAAAGTCCTGACAAGGAGTGAAGAAGTCCAACCAGAGATGCCTAAATAGTGAATAAAACCTCCTAAACATGTTAACCCCCATGATTTTGCACATCTAATCAACAAAAAATCATTATGTTCACCAGCTGAACCGCTCCACCATCTCATCTACTTTCACTCCTCTCCTGGCTCGGCCTCCTTGAGAATGGCTTTACGGAATGGTTGGGCGCAAAATGGTCTCTTTGCCAAATGCCCCTTTAGGGTGGTTTTCTTCATGGGGAGACCCTTCGATTCGAAACTGACGAAGGGTATCAGGTCAGAGGCGGAGGTATTTGGGGATATCGTGATGGAGGACTATCTCGATAGTTACAATAATATGATATATAAAGCCATTGGTGCACTGAAGTCGATTATGCATTTTTGTACTGGAACGAAGTACGTAATTGAAGCTGACCAAGATGTGTATGTTAATAGATTCAGGACCATACTGTCAATGGACTATTCTGGGTATTATCATCATTTAACACCTTTATTATTTTTTTCGCCACACAGGCCTAAGGTCTGCCCATAGACCTACTACTCATCCCCACCTTCTCTGCTCAATTATAAGCAGAGAACAACAACAAACCTTGTCTCCCCCAGTAGGACCAGTGGATTACCCCACGCGACCACTGGAGTACACAAATAAGATTGTCCCTAAACACAACCCCACTGGAGACATTGCAACATACCAGATCCTACCAGATCCGGCTGGATCCAACGGGATCCAACCAGATCATACCAGATCACATTAGTCACAACCAGTGAGCTGCTCACCGCCTTGCGCAATACAGATTGCAACATCTGTATTGCAGCACCAGCAGATTGCGACATGTTGTGAGCTGCTCACTGGGTATATAGTAAGCCACAGGAGCAGCTCACAGCATCTCTCCATACCCATACCTACACCACACATCTAGAACCTATGACAGATGGAGCCACAGGCTCAGGGGCAGAGCTTGGACATCGGCGAGTGTATCATTGTTACCACCTGTATGAACACTCATGTCGGCTGTGCAATAAAGAGGATCAGATGAACTTCTCTGAATTCAGTGTTTATCAATTCACCCACATGTAAAGATTCGTTGACAATACAGTTACTGACTGGACAACATGTTAACAAGACTAGGTTTTTCATATGCAAGTTTTTTTGTTTTTTTTTATAAAAATCAGATGCCGATACTTAGAGATCCTAACAACTGTCTCAAATGGTGTGTTCTGAAGGATGTATTTCCCAATTAGAAATACTATCTCCAATACTGTGCTGGAGCCACATATACTTTCACTTATAATATAATCATGGAGCTCTATAACTCCTCCTTAGGCACTCCTTATTTCTATATTAACGATGTATATTTGACAGGAATCGTGCCGAAGAAGGTCAGTCAGATAGATTATATTGATTTCGGGCCAGGATCAGTTGTCCTTTATGGTGTTGATACTTTAAAAGATTCAATGCATCGTAGTAATGGTACTGATATAATAAGGGCCATACATGATCCGTTAAACATGTTTAGACCTAAACATGTTTAAAATCTAAACACCATTTTTGCCGTGTAGTGCCAACGTATTTGAGCTAAGTCTTCATTTTTATCTTATAGCCTCCCTGGTCTCAGGCTGTAAGGTCATTGGTACCCAACTTACATAAAATAGATGCACCACCACTCATTGATTGTAAGGGTCAAAATAAAAAAGTAATCGGTCACTGATGGCGCCCTCAGAAATGGGCCAGCAGGGTGTTGCAACCACGGGAAAAGGTAGTTTTACCTAGGAAGTGCCTGACCCCTGCGGCAGTCTTATTCTTTGTAGTGCTCGTGCACACAAGTGGTCAACACAAAGGCACTTGAAAGGGTGTGTGGCAAAAGGGCAAAAGTAGGTATACTATTTTTAAGCAAGGTAGTGAGTAGAAGTTCATTGGTGAAGCAGAGTGTAACTTCTTGGGAAAAGAGGGCAACTACTCCCAGCTCTATTTAGCATAAGAGCAACACCCTCCCGCTATTATCTTGGGAAATTGTCCCCTTTTGAGAATTATGTTTCTAGCCCCGATGGAAGCGGATAGTCAGAAAAGATGACCCCATAGGGGATAGTTCTATGGGTGACCTGGGGGGGGGGCATTTCTCAGTGATGCTAATTAATCATTTATAAGGGCCTGTTATGCATTTATGCATCATGCCCATTGGTCATCATGATGCATGAATGCAGCCCTACTGGCTATATTCATGTATCGACGCACTGGAGAATGTTGCTCCTATTGTAAAAAGAGCTGTGAGTATGTGCCCTCTTTTCTAAACAAGTCGTGCACTGCTTCACCTAAGTACTTGCACTCACCACATTAGTCTGAAAAGTCACCTGCCTTGTTTAAAATAGAGAGAGCTGCACTACCAGGTACCTACTCATGTCACACGCTCTATAGTTTATTATACTGACTGACTTCTCCCAACTAGGTACCTACTCAAATCCCCCTTTTTTAGCACCATACTTGAATGACCACTTGTGAGCAACAAAAGGGACAAGTTATAGCGACATGAAAAGAAAGGACTGGAAATGAGGGCATTTTTAGCCAGCTCTTCATTTTACTATAGGAGCAACACCCTCCTGGCTCTTTTCAAGTTTTTTCTTCTTAATGGGGTGAACAATCAACTCTTTGTTTGCAATGTTACAGATATGGACGCTAGGTCTGTGAGGGTTTCATAGGCACCTTCCCCAATCTTTTTAAAAATATTATTTTGTATAACCTAAAAACAAAAAGTCAAGTTTCATTTACCCTCTTCATCATTTATTCATAACGATAATGCCACAGACAGGTGACATAAATCGTCCAACATTTATTTTCCAAATGTACATATGAGGCACACAACTCATGCAGACTCTAATATATTACCTTTTTTGTCATTTATTTTGGCCAACTTTCTCTTGTGGTATGTAACATAGTGTTGTGGCTTATGACAGCCATCCGTTATAATTCATTTGTATTTATCTACAATTGCAAGAGAAATAAAGTCATTTTCATTATATGAGTTTACAATTAACATTGATCTGATATATATGCCTACTAAAGTAGAATGAGAATGTCCAATCAACATAGAAATGAAAAAAATAGATCGGAATTCAGTGTTGCAGACAACCCGATTGCTGTTGATGATAATGACATTTATGCCATATAAGGTTCCTTATGAAAACCATTAACACAACACGGGAAAAGATAACATTATGTGGTGCTATTCACAGCCACTAGGTGGCACAACCAAATAATACAAAAGGGTAATTGTGTTGTATCCTATCAGAATCCTTTTTGGTATATGGATTATCAAAATCTGACAAGGGGAAGTGGGTGAAAGTTCCTTGACAATGTATGATGTTATACCATGTGCAGTACTGGTGGTACCACCTGGTGGCCATATATAACATTAAGTAATGCTACGTTTTCCCACGTTTTGTCACAACTCAAATTGGTGTGGAAAATGTTTATAGACTAAGTGTCCCTCCCTAGACCGAGTGAGTATCTAGAATATAAAATCACGGTCTTTGATGAGATGACTTGATGATATGATGAGTCAGTTATGGGCACTCAGTGAAAACAATTATCGACAAAATTAATGATAATAGTGAAAAAAGTGAAGAAAATATAGTGAAGAAAATACCATACAACATGCAGTTATAGCCTGTCGACCTTTCCTGTATAATTTAGTCCCAACACCTATACCTAATTGTCAAAAGGTTCCCAAAAAGTGCAATTTTGGGGTCTTCTAGGTGGATTATTACATTTCCATGCCTCTGGTCACTGGTAAATTTGGGCCTCCAAAATCTAACACTTTCCTCTGGCCGCCCTAAATATAAGCTCAAAAATCCCATAATCCAAATCATTATGGATACATGGTCTAGCTAGTACACTGAATACCTGTGCAGTGGTGACCTCTTTTGGTGAAAAGAGGTACAGAATTCAAATACAGTGAGCTACAGCCTCCAGCCTTCCCTGACTGGTGAGACAAGTGAACAGGGTATCTCAGAACCCCCTGCACTAAGCCCCCTTTTCGCAGATCGTGTCAATTATCTAATTTAAATTCTAGTACAATCATTTGATATGCACAACATTAAACCCATGTTATGTAAATATAAAGTCTTTGGTACATTAACACAAATACATAAATATTTCATCATGCAAATGGGTTAGAATGAAATTAGTCGACATCAATAAGGTACAGGGGGGTGTTGCTCCTATTGTAAAAAGAGCTGTGAGTATGTGCCCTCTGTTCTGCTTCACCTAAGTACTTGCACTCACCACATTAGTCTGAAAAGTCACCTGCCTTGTTTAAAATAGAGAGAGCTGCACTATCAGGTACCTACTCATGTCACACACTCTATAGTATATTATACTGACTGACTTCTCCCAACTAGGTACTTACTCAAATCCCCCTTTTTTAGCACCGTACTTGAATGACCACTTGTGAGTAACAAAAGGGACAAGTTATAGCTACATGAAAAGAAAGGACTGGAAATGAGGGCATTTTTTGCCAGCTCTTCCTTTTACTATAGGAGCAACACCCTCCAGGTTGGTTAGTTAACCCTTTCTCTCACTCTACTGCATACTATGTAGTACTAGAACACTGTATATCTGATATACATGGATGTAAAGGGTTAAATGCAATGTATGATAAAACCCACTGTCACATGGACTTGTGGAACCTGAACATGTATAGAACGTGTTTACCGACAAATTGCTCTTCTCAGAATCAATTATAATAAACATATAAATAATTTATTCGTGATCTGTACATTTCATAATCATCATGAGAAGTATGATACATAATTAGTAGACAACATCCTGGACCAGCCAGATAGTACACAACATAATTTATATATTTGATATATTATATATCTTAAAGTAATAATCTACTCAGACCTATATATCTGTACCATTCACCGCCACTCGAATGTAACAATGTATTATCATTTTCTTTCACTTTCTAACTAACAAAAGGATCTCATCAGTAAAACGATTATCACACTGCACAGACCTATGACATTATATAAAAAGTGGAATGTAATTGTTGACTAACATTTTCAATATCAACTCAATTTCAAAGAGAAGGAAGTTACTATCATTGTGACCAAAAGACTTCAGGCCTCTCTTTGGCGAGGGGGGGGGGGCAGAAAAATCTTCACCCCTGTTCAGTTAAAAGGCCTGTTCATTGATACAATTTACAGGATACACGGCTGATAATCAACCAATCCTACATGCCCTCGGCTTGTAAAATAACCACTCCCTTACTCACTGGTTGAATAATTCAAGGTAATGCTTTGGTTATTTCACATGCAAATAAAGACTACTATCAACAGTTCGTGCTATTTACAAAAGTATTTCTAGAAATAGTACCAAGCTGTACTAAAGAAACAGAAAGGTACATTAATCCTAGATACCACACTTTACTTTATAAATAACATAATAGTTTCAAACATATTGCGACTACCCGTTAGCACCGACCAGAGAAGACATGTATTGAATCCAAGGCAATATCACCCGAATACTCATCTCCGCGAACTCCAGCAAAGCCCAGCTGAAGAAAATAGAAAAGAAAAAGAAAATGGTTAAGAAAGGTGAGAGAGTCATATCTGAAATTATCATGATACAAAAATGGTTAAGAAAGGTCAGAGAGTCATATCTGAAATTATCATGATACAAAAATGGTTAAGAAAGGTGAGAGAGTCATATCTGAAATTATCATAATAAAAAATGGTTAAGAAAGGTGAGAGAGTCATATCTGAAATTATCATAATACAAGTGATCAAGACTGCAGGGAAAGGTTTATGGAAGATTGATTATATATTAAAAACTTTATTATAACTTTTATTATAAATAGTATATATATATATATATATATATATATATATATATATATATATATATATATATATATATAGAGAGAGAGAGAGAGAGAGAGAGAGAGAGAGAGAGAGAGAGAGAGAGAGAGAGAGTACATTAAAAGAGTGTAGTGCACACCTGAGCAAGCTCACAGCTTATTCATCTTCCCTGTGGTATATTTTCATTTAGTAGGTGTGAGGCAAGCTATATGTACCTGTTTTATAAAGACAATAGACAACTCCTTCTACGCATCTCGACTTTATTAGGCCACACCAAAAGAATAAGTCATTCTACAGATTTTGGTTTTGAAAAAATGGTGCGAGCAACCGATTTTTTTTTTAAAGAATTTTTTGGCGTCCAATGGATTCCTTGCTGGAAAAGTGAGGCGAGTAAAAAATTTTTATTTAAAAAAAAATTGCCAAACATCACAGAGAGAAAACTTGAAGAAGGTGAAGTGAGCGAAGTCCGTAGACAAGATTCTTTTCAAAGAAAAAAATTGTATTTCCGAAAATATGGCGATTCATAGACCAACTTATTCTTTTGGTGTGGCCTTGAAGGGTTTTAGATATGACAGAAATAAAAGACTATTTCTCGCTTACCTTATCGTGGTTCCTTAGATTAACTGAGACTTTAGTGTTAATCCACCTGTTCCCTTGTTCTTTACTTTTACTCCATACAACCTGTCTGCTTCCTCTATAGTCATCCTTTATCAGTTGGAGCTCATTGATGTGGAAACCATACATGTGGTAGGCAAAGTGCACACAGTAATCGCCACCCCTCTGATAAGGCAGGAAGATACTGTAAGAAAAGTGGTCATATTTAGTACAAAAAGTCTCTGAGTTATAAAGAAATAGTGTTGTGTGCACTCTAGAAAATAACTGTTGAATCTACCACAGATCCCCGTAAAACTGAATAGTGACCACTATGGTCATATATTCATTGCAGTGAAGCAGTGTAGTTTCTTCAATGTAGCCCCAGATGGCAGTATGGTGGTACAAGGACTTTTCGTGAAAATAATGACAAATCCCTGGGACAAGGATTCTGCCGTTATTTTGACGACATTTTTTTAAGTCTGTGGATTCCAGCAAGAAAAATAATCCACTTTCATACCTTCGGAACTCGGTATTCTATTATGCAATTACTTTTTATTGCACAGTATCTCATAAAAGTCTCATTCACCCATTTAAGCCTATGGTAGATATAAACCAACAATGAAATATTGTTTTTAATTCTACATTGGATTTGTCACCTTTGAAAGAAGCCCTTAATCTACCATTATGCAGAAGTATGCATGATTTACTTACATAGCTTTGTCATTGGCCCTCCTGGGATTGCTTGTTTCAATGAAGATATAATAATGTCCATCATTTGCATATTGTGGTCCAGTTTTCCCTGAGGGCGTGGCCTTATTAGTCAATGTCCAATCAAAATTGTCGTTTCCGTCTTGGTATAAGTTACAAAGGGAGCCGCGTCCTGTATGACCCTCAAAGTCACATGACCACACGCGGGCACCTTTCCCTTGGTTTGTAGTTGGTGTTGTTGTTGGAGTTTTTGTTGTTGTTGTTGTTGTTGTTGTTGTTGCTGTGGTGGTGGTGGTGGTGGTAACATCTCCACGAGAATTGACCCCAGAGTCAGGCACTGTGAAAAGATCAAGTTTGATAGTAGACAAAAAAATATAATCAAGTTGTCCACATTTTTTTACCAATTTTGGAAATGTTAGAAATAGCTGGAATTAGAGCATTTCTTTGGACAAAACCTCAGTGCAAGGTGGGTATTCCACTGCGCTTTTTCTATACTTTTGCATTAATAAAAATAATTGGATTGGCAGAAATTCCGCCGAATGACGGCAGTGGAATACCCGCTTTAAGAATCGTTGGATCAGCATCGGGCACTCAGATTTCAGGCCAGTGGATAAGAAGTATTTTTCTCAGCTGATTTCTGATCAAGCAACGTTGATCCAATGATGTTTAATATAGTAAGTATGATAATAGTAAGTCAACATTGAAGTTGGTCAGTCATATTTACACTGACACTGTTGAATGCCAATGCCGTCGGTCCTGCAAGTTTTTGCTAATCTGTATATATTTTATGTAGCAAATGTAATCGAAATATTTGCCGAATTACTTAAATGTCACCCAACCGACAGCATTGGAACCAGCATTTGATATAACAGCTAGTAGGTAACAAAGGGAACATGAGACTTTTAATCCATCATAGCCCTTTAATGGCCGCTAATGCATCATGCCGATTGGTCGTCATGATGCGTGAATGCAGCGCTGATGAGTAATTCACCAGGGCTACATCCAAGCATCATGCCAACCCTATGGGGTTGATACACTCACGGAGGGTCGGCATGATGCTCCAATGAAGTGCTGGCAAGCAGACTTGCCAGCACTTCATTGGTGCATCATGCCGACCAATGGGCATGATGCACTCCTGCATCAGCGGACCTTAAAGCGTTAAAAGGACCTTAATAGTGGTTCTGATAAAACCCTCACCTGCCACATAGACAGCCTTGAAGCCCCTCCTGGATGTCTCAAAACTCGCCGTCCAGTTGCTGCGGAATACCACCAGCATGTCACGTGTCTCTGACATCATGACGGCATCCGGGGTCTTGTAGCAGCAGAATCGGGGACCAGGGAGACCAAGCTGCTGTCCATACCTGACCTCGACCCAGTGGTAGCACTGACCCTGGTGGAAGAAATTTAAGAATGTAAATAATGTGTGAAAAAAATGTATACCTTTAAGGACCGCTTATGGAGGAGTGCATCATCCCCATTGGTCGTCTTGATCACTGTTGATGCACCAATGAAATGCTGGCGAGTCTGCTTGCCAGCATTTCATTGGAGCAGCATGCCAACCCTCCGAGACTGTATCGATCCCAGTAGGGTCAGCATGAATGTAGCCCTGGAGAGTTATTCGCCAGGGCTGCATTCATGCATCATGGTGACCAATGGGTATGATGCATCAATGCATTAGAAGCCCCTAAAGGGTTAAACAACTTGTACTGGTAAATGAATAAAGGGAAAATCTATAAGGTCAATTATGGAGTATAAGCAGCCCAGCAAATTGTCGTCATCTGTCGCCATGATTGGTCATCAATGGTCACTCCTTTTTGAGTGATAACTCATTTCGTCATCTTTCGCCACTGTGTGTTAGACTCACGTGGCATAGCAATTGCTATTCCTGGTGATCTTGTGCTATAACGACGTCGTGTTCCATCTAACAACATGTGTGAGCCACTTCACACTGGTTGTCGAGGACTCACAACAATTTGCTGGGAGTTTTGAAAATAAATAAGCAAATGTCCACGACAAGTGAATAATTTTGCATCGTATTCACCGAGGTGAGGCTGTCCGTATTCAACGATGCCTTATAGGCAGAGTTGAATGCGGACAGGCCTCACCAAGGTGAATGCGATGCAAAATTATTCACTGGCGTGGACATTTGCATTTATGTCATGGCCTAGGGGGTTATTTTGCTTTTAAATAAAGAAAAACTGCTCAGATCTGTTGAAAATCCAAGATGGCGGACACCCATTGAATACAGCCACATTGTATTCAATGCCCCCATTGAATACGGTGGTTCTAGTACTAATCTATAGTGACGTTCGTATCAGCCATGACATAAATACTTAGTTTCTAGCCATAACTAGTTTCAGCCATGGATTGTACAATCGTCAGGACAGAGTTCATGTTATCACTTTTCAGATACAGGTTTTTGATACCCTTCAAAATTACCTCCCACCTAATCCATAGAGTACTGCATAGTCAGTAAGATAAGTAGGTGATTTCAATCATTCAAGTTATTTACCTGGTTATGGCAGTACACTGAGAAGTCACCAGTGAACTTCAGCTCCACCTTGTGTCCATGTGGGGCCTGAAATAAATTGATAGGAAAGTCAGATTTAAACTAGATGCTAGGAAATTGTAATGTAGATTTAATTCCGAGGAATATTTCAATTCTCTCTAATATAAATCTCATGTCTCAATATTTTCTACAAGGAATCTCTGTGAAAATAATGCCGGATCCCTGGCAACTTTGGGAAAGGATCCTGTCATTATTCTGACAAACTTTTTTTTATAGTGTACATGGAATTTCACTACTGTAGCACCCATGTAAAAGGTGTGGCTTATATCCGAGGATAGCCTATTGCTGCTCCTTAGAAAATCTGAATTTATGCTTTGTACTTAACATAACTAAATCATTAGGAATCAAGCTCATGAAGAACTATATGGATCCAGCATGAATTCATAGTGTATCTTATATGCAAACTAGACCAAGATATTTTAATTTTGTTTTTGTTTTGGCATCCCCCAACAAAAGATTAAGAGAATCCCAATTTCTTAACTTTGAATCCAATTTTGAATATCATTAATGTGATCATAGACATACCTTGATCATCCAGTTACACTCCTGGTGGTTCTGGTAGCTGGTCCTTCCATAGCCAGGGCTGGTGATGTATCCAGGGGTACTTGTAGCATACACAGTACCTCCACAGCTAGCAGCTACAAAAAGCCAATATATTATAAGACATGTGCCACCGAAGGTTGAGGTAGTGACATGACCAAAGCATTTTTAATATATAGCCATGACCCCCCACCAATGTTAAAACAGGTCCATGGCACTCTAATGCAGTCTACCTTGATAAAATATTGGTGGGAATGATGGGAATTGGTCAAAAAGGGGCATTTTTGGTGTGTCGTCCAACTTCGAGCCTCCATAACTCGTCTAATTATAGGTCGATATACATAAATCTGAACTCTGCTAGAAGCTCAAGATGTTTTCTATCAAATGTGACTGGGGTATGTCTCTGATTGTCATCAACCTGCGACCACCCCAAAAGAAAAATAAAGGGGGGAAAAAGTTACCAAGACACTTTCAGATGTTAACACAGGATTGCTAAATCTCGACATATGGGTTCAATACAGGTAGTGGAGAAATTTCAAAATATTTGAAATTTATGCACTCAGGTGGAGGGCATTTCTCAACATGGCAAGACTAGACACAGCCTCGTGTAGTCGTACAAGATCTTCTTAAACAATTTGAAAATCTTAAGTGTCATTATGGTTTCTTAAAATAATATTTGTCAGCACTTACCACCAATGGATGGCTGGAGTTGTTCGCAGTATCTACCGGAGAAGCCCGGAGGACAGCGACACCGGGAGCAGTCCTTGGGGTCCTGGTACCCAAAGTGTTCACACTGCCTGGACAGGGGCCACCTACACACGTCTGTAACAGATAGAATCATGTTATAAAGGCTCGGTATTTCGGATTGATGTTTTCAAATACATATTTAAAAAATGTAATGAAAATAATGACAGAATTCTTGTCCCAAAGTTGCTAAGGATCGCCTGTTATTTTGCATTTCTTGTACCACCATACTCCCACCTGTAGCTCCTTTTAAAAACAACACTGGTTCACGACAATACAATTACAGTGATTCACAGTTTATGAGGATCCCTGGTAGATTCAACAGTTATTTCTTACAGTGTATATGTCTACTTACTGGAGCAGTAGGCCCTGTTGATGACCATGGCGTCTAGGTAGGAGAGTCCAGTTTTCTGTCCCATGGTTTGCTGGTACAGGGGGTCCAGGGTCTCCATCGTGTTTCCACCATTAGATGAACCATCCTGAAGGAGTGAATGACTCAAATTATTTAATATTATTACACAACTTCTGTGATTTTGGGTGCTTTTTCTGGATATCCCCATGCTGATATTCCTGCATAATTTGTACTGTAATGTGAACAGATGCAAGGTGGATATCAGCACGGTTTGGGGTGGATATCAGCATGGCTTGCGGTGAATATCAGCACGATTTTAGACATGTCATGTGTCATATGTCACATGTTAAAACCTACAAAAATTTCATTGCCTGAGGTGGACTCGAACCTGCAAATAATTTTGACCGCCCAAGAGGAGGGGGGCCAGATTATTTTTTGCGCGTCCGCACGCAAACCCACCAGCCCCCCCCCCCACGTTGTTAAAAAATTATCACTCCCTTAGTTAGATTTTTAGCTTGATGCTAATCTGAACAAGGGTGTAATTTATGGAAATGTGACCCAAGTGAACATGCTTTTGAAGATTGATTGAATTAATAACATTGCCTGGACGTGTCATATTCATTAGCACTATGTTTGTCCCCATGTTTGCCTGATAATAGCTAAGCTGCCCTTCATATGGTGCTTCATATGGTACCTTAAAGGAAGAAAAGGAAGAAAGAAGAACAAATAGAACAAAAAGGCATACCTTAGAGGCGTAGTGCATCACAGATCCTAAATCATAAGGCACACCCCATGAGTCTGTGTGGACAGGTGCAAACTGTCCCCTGTAATGTCTGATGTTCCCCCATAGGACCCTGATCACTGAGTCCCTGTCTATCCTCTGCTGCTCATGCCACAGTCCCAGGGCGTGGCCTATCTCATGGACTGGGATGCCGAACTGTAATGTCAAACACAGATTTGTGTAGTTAAAATTCGCTTCAATGCAAGAACAATATTAATGTACACTATATCAGAAATGCTGAAACTACGGTGAGATCCTTTTCCCCAAAGTTCCATGCTTTTCTTTCTTCTTTTTTTTTGTTCTTTTTTTTTGTTTGTTTTTTTATGAAGATCAATTGCAGCACCTGCTGCCATCTGGAGATATATTGTAGAAGCTAAACTGTTTCATTGCACTACAATTGTAAATGGTATTTCTCCGTTCAGTTGTACAAAAGGATCCCAGATAGATTCAACAGTTATTCTTAGAGTATACATAGACACTATTTTAATGGAGAGGCGAACTCTCATTTTCAACTTCGAATTAGAAATCAAGAACGTTTCCGCAATATTGCAGATAAATATTGATATTTTTGATAACATTGAATGGACGCTTTGTAAGCTATTCTACATTATAAATACAAAATGATTTGGTGCTGTGTTCTTCTCACAATTCTGTCAGGAGCAGTTATAAACCTGTGTAAGAATATTAAGAATGTAATGATATAGCATCATTCTTACCTCCCATAGACAGTTGTATTGCAGGTTAAGTTGCTGAGGTTTCATACCGACACGGCCAACGAACGAGTGACACCTGGAGGGAAAATACAAAGATATGTCTATTTATGTCATGGCTGATATGAACGTCACTATAGGTTAGTACTAGAACCACTGTATTCAATGGGGGGCATTGAATACAATGTGTCCGTATTCAATGGGTGTTTGCCATCTTGGATTTTGAACAGATCTCAGCTGTTTTACTTTATCTAAAAGCAAAATAACCCCCTTGGCCATGACATAAATGCAAATGTCCACTTCCATGGGATTTTTTACATCATATTCCCCTCTGTGGGACTGGTCGTATCCCACGAAGCCATTATATCCCATGGTTGTGGACATTTGCTTATTTATTTCATGGTCAATATGCGGTTCACAATAGAAGAGAATTAGAACAAGACCCTTTCAGAATATGCTACAGTTACTCAACATACCCAGGAGGGCATTTCCCAATATTGCTGATTAACATACTTGAGAAACACCATCCTCTTCATAAGACTCAGAAAGTTGAAAGGTTCTGAGCAATTATGTTAAGCCATGATACAAAGAAATTCATGAAATTGCCAAGGTCCAATCACCAAGAAATGTTGAACTAATACTTTTTGAAATACATTTGAAACAGTTCCTAGCCTACATACATGACAAACGATTCATTGAAACTCCCTGTTTTACTAATTTCCGTGTATACTGCTTGCACAAATCCCCCACCCTTTTTCCATGCAAAATGAGACGGTTTTTGTCGTGCCCATTGGTGCCATAAGGCATGAATGCTGCCATGGTGAGTAACCAGACATGCGTCATGCTGACCCGGGTGCTGACCCTGCAATGTTGGGTCAGCATGATGCGTAAATGAAGTGCTGTTGGGCCCAGACTCGCCAGCACTTCATGAGTGCATCATGACGACCAATGGGCATGATCATTGCTGTATCAGCGGCCATTGAAGTCATACAGGAATGCCTTATACCCATTGGTTGGCATGATGCACCAATGAAGTGCCATTGGTTGGTATGATGCTCCAATGAAGTGCCATTGGTTGGTATGATGCACCAATGAAGTGCCATTGGTTGGCATGATGCACCAATGAAGTGCCAATGGTTGGTATGATGCTCCAATGAAGTGCCAATGGTTGGCATGATGCACCAATGAAGTGCTGGTGAGCTGACTCGGCCGCACTTCATGCTGACCCTTCAGGACTATGACCGTTATGATGCATGGCTGGAGCCCTGGAGGGTGTTGCTCCTATTGTAAAAAGAGCTGTGAGTATGTGCCCTCTTTTCTAAACAAGTCATGCACTGCTTCACCTAAGTACTTGCACTCACCACATCAGTCTGAAAAGTCACCTGCCTTGTTTAAAATAGAGAGAGCTGCACTACCAGGTACCTACTCATGTCACACTCTCTATAGTTTATTATATGACTGACTTCTCCCAAATAGGTACCTACTCAAATCCCCCTTTTTTAGCACCGTACTTGAATGACCACTTGTGAGCAACACAAGGGACAAGTTATAGCGACATGAAAAGAAAGAACTGGAAATGAGAGCAGTTTTTAGCCTGCTCTTCCTTTTACTATAGGAGCAACACCCTCCAGGGCTACATTAATGCATCATCGTCCCTCAAACATCTAGCATGTAAAACATACCCTGTAGTGTTTCTTGTTACCAGGAGGTGGTTATCAGACACAATAGCATTCACTGAGGCCTCCTTGAACGTCACACACGTCTGGTCCATCCATGACTGGAACGCTGACCGAATCACCTTCTGTTCTGTACTCGCTGAAATTTAGAAAGGAATCTTGTTATTAAGTAATTTATTTTCTCAGTAAAGTGTTCTATTTCAATCATTAAAGCCAAGAAGTGAGAACAGTGTGTTTGTTAAGAAGGGAGTGGTCTTTGCTTTAATGACAGGGGAGTTGGTGGGTGTCAAAAAGATTTCAGACCCCTTTTAGGGGGGACAAAATAAATCACCCTTTTCAGTGGAAAAAGCCTGCACACTACTAAGGCATTAAAGGGGGGCTAAAAAATGTCAGATCCCTTAGGGGGAACAGAAATATTTTCCTTCGCACGCACACAGAATTTCACCAATCCCCCTTTCCCCCCAATGTTTAAAAATGGCCTTTCCCTAATAGAAATAAAGTGTCTTTGCATGGCAATTGGTTGCAGTGGTATACCGATTATCATATCATCATGATGATGCTTTCTAAAAGACTAGATATATCATACAATTTTCCACTTTTATTGACCTAAATATTATATTTCACCTTTTTTCCTGTTTCTGTCAAATCCTTTAGAAAGTAAAGCACACATCTCTTGGTAAGAAACTCATTTTGCACATCTTATATGTTATCAGAAGAAGTAAAAGGGAAAACAGAACAATGCTTACTATGGTGCCCATCGAATTTGTAGACAATAGGGAACTTGTTCCACTTGCTGTAACTGTTAGTCGAGAAGTCATTCAACTTCCGCTTGTAGCGTCCCCCATGATGTGTTTCCGGCGTCTCTTGCTGTGCTCTGCGCACGTCAGAGATGATTTCTTTGGCCTGCTCTTTGGTCAGCCATATGCAGCCATCCAAGGTACCATCATTAGCATTGAATGAAATCTGTGTGAGGAAAGGAATCATAGGCTGTCATTATTCAGGTTAAAGGCCTTCCCAGGAAGAGAAAACAGGGTCATAGGCAGTCTTAAACAGAAGTAAATATAAAGCACCAGTCAACCCTTTAATGTATAGTGATGCATAATTCAAAAAGTGGAATTTTCAGGGAAAATGGGCGAAAATAGGTGAAAATTTCACCAACTTTGAACAGCTCTGTAAATATAAATATAAAAAAGAGCCCTCGTAAATCCCTCTAGAATTCATGTGGAATCATTAAGGGTAACATATATAAATTTCTATGCCATAATGATGTTCTAAGGAAAAAGAACCAAAAAAGAACATGTTTGTTCCATTTACATTCCATACATAACAAAATGCTACAATATGGGGGAAAAGCAATAAAGGCATTGATTGCGCTTCCAACCATGTATGATATGTGTAGAGGTCTCATGTGTCTTATGCTCAATTTACATGAACAACGGTTTTTGGGAAATCTGCCCCTTACGACCCATTAAAAAAGGATAAAATAATGGCCACTGGCAACTTAAAAAGGGAAAACATCGCCCCTTGTAGCTTGGAAAGGGAAAGTAGCGACCGACACTTTTTATTGTATAAATACACAATCCCTGGCGATCTTTAAAAAAAGAGAAACAGAGGACAGGTGGTAACCCCTATTTCAGATGTTTGGTTAGAGGTTGATAAGTGAATCTTATCATTCCTCATAACCATCGGGCATAACTGGATATCTGATCAATGCTGAGGTGCACACTTTGGGCCTTAAACTGCTATAATCGTTCATTGTCTATATATCATAAAAAATATGCCTATCATGAATTCTATATTTTCCTTAAACCTACAAGGCCAAACACGAATACCAGTGGTTTTCTCCCTTCATATCTTTCTCTGATAAAACAGTTGGTGTCCATATATGGACATCTAGCTGCAGCATGAGTCACGACCTGTGTAGTGGTACACCATGTTATGATCATTGGTCTGGTGTAAGCATTCCCTTTGAGACCTTTAGATAATAATGCTTTTACTTGTCGTGATACATGAGATCTGCCCTGGTAGCTTTCCAGGGCTCCATTCAAGCATTTGCTGACCCGGGATGAAGCCAAAAGAAAAAAAAAGAAGAAAAAGGAAAGGAAAGATATAATGTCCTCGGTAAGGAGGCCCAGGTGGTCAGCACCTTTTTCAAGATGCTGCAACAGACTCTGAGGCAGTCCTGACGAGTCCATGCATCATAATGGCTAAAGGGGTCAATGCACTTTATTGAGAACACTATGCTATACGCCAAGAGGAAATGTTAAATTCCGGTTAGATCTATTTGCCCTAACTTTTATCCAGGACAACTTTACCCAGTAGTGTGCCCTCTCCCCTCTTCTGATAACCATTATATAAAGTTTTCGTGCTATTGTCAGTACTTTCCTCTGTTCTGTGTGTGTGTGTGTGTGTGTGTGTGTGTGTGTGTTGGAAGGACGGCGTGACCAAATTAGGGCTAACTAGACATATGCTCTAACGATTGTCTTCACAAATAGTTATATAGTGGTCAACTCTCATTTTAGAATTCAATCTATTAAGCTCAAACATATCAACCTCAGATAACCTTATATATAGATATTCATATAAAAATATATGTTTATGTTTACATACACAAAAAAGCACCATCCTCATCCTCTAGCCTCCTGCCCCCGCACCCCACCCCCACACACAAAAAAAAACCCTTACCACCCACTTATCTCACTACATACACCTGTACAATATGATGTCTAGGGTTCTGTGAATCCGCCACCCTCCAGGTTATCCCATTATAGTTACTGTTTCTTAAATCTTAAAGGGCCAAGTCGTGTTTTCAGGCAAGAATATGCCTATTTATTGTCCCAAATGATTACTTTCATCATACCAAACCCACGGGGAGGCATCAATATTGTAGCGTCGTCATGATACATGGATGTAGTTACTCGCCATGGCTGCATTCATGCATTATGGACAAAAAAAACATAAAAATAAACATAATGCATTAAATACAGTTCCTAAAGCGTTAGTATAATACAATTCTTATCCACAATAGTACTATGACGACCCTGACGGGGGTATTACCTCATAGGGATTTACATCAATTTGTCAATTGACAGAAGTGACGTCAATATGACGTAGCTGACGTTATGTCTAGGAGTACACTGGAGGCTAAATCATTGTCTTGATGACCACAATACCCAGTGATACCAGCTTTGTTTGACGATATGTATTGTATACAGGATAGAATGGTTCCTTTTCAATGTGTCAAATCCAAGTTATGGATTCGCGAAACAAATAACTAATCTTTCAATAATATACAATACTCATTTAAGAGGTGGCAGAGTTACTTACTCATGCAATCTTATCATCAATAATTATCGAATATAAAAGTAATAAAGTTCCCTCCAAATTGTCGTATAAAATCAGTGTCCCTGCATGGGTTACTCTTTAAATTATCAGTATATTTACAGAGAGTAAGTTTAAGTTCATTTATCACTGTTATGGTGGACATCTCATCGTTATATAGGCCTAGCTGTATTTCTGTTACAAGCACATTTATACTCAGCCATATCAAGAAGTTCATCAAAGGACATAGCCCACTGTCTTTAACTGTACGATGTTAAGAACTCACCATTTAAAATGGCTAGTGGTAGTGAGCACTGTAACAAATGACTGTTGAATCTACCACGGAACCTCATAAAACTGAACAGTGAACCACCATTTTTAAAATTGTATCACAGTGGAGTTATGTAGTTTTTACAAGGACCCAAAGGTAGCAGCACATGGTACAAGCTGTCTCTGTGCAAAATTGCCATGGATCTCCTTTGGCACAATGATTTCGTCATTATTTTAGTGACTTCATTTTACAGGGTATATTATAGTGAGAGCCATTGAGAGGGCGCACATGGGGAGGGTGGAGAAGGAGAGAGAGAGAGAGAGAGAGAGAGAGAGAGAGAGAGAGAGAGAGAGAGAGAGAGAGAGAGGTATGAGCGAGTATGGGAGGGGGGGGGCAATGGGGGAGGGGGAGGGGTATACATAGCAGCTTATTTATATTGGGTTAAGGCAAATATGACACAGCCAATAGAGCACTTATAGGGCACTCACGAAAAGCCTCTGGGAAAAATCTAGTAAATCACTGTGGAATTAAACTGATTTATAAAATGAAATAGGTTGGTCAGCCACTTATTATATTTGGTATTTAGTAGAACAAATAATAATATTATCCTATCACCTGTGTCTGGCATGTAGGGTTGAATGTATGTTAAAGATCGACCAGAATAAAATCAACATCTACGGCATACTTATATTATATGGATTTAAAACTTTATTCTGGCGTCCCAATATAGGATTACAACTCAACAGTTTGTGTATTCCAGGTAAGTTAATAATAAAATGGGACAATCATTTATATATAGCATTCGCTGCTGGTAAGTATTTGGGACATGAATGATTTATGTGTTAGTTTGTTGTTTTATTTGTTGTTTTGTTGCTGTTTTTGTTTTTTATTGCAAAGATTTATCAAACCAAACAGATGATAATGTTAGTCCCGCCTGAGGCAAATCCTGGTTTTCATCGTCACTTTGTTAGTCAATTCGTCAACTCCAACTGCTTATTCTCGGCTTATTCCTCAGTGTTAATACCAGGCAGATATATCTGAAGTGCTACCATCGTTGTATTCTTTAAGTTTACTAATAGAGAATAAACAAGGGAGAGCATGAAACTCAGAAATATCCAAGGTTATAACTTACCCCGTCAAACGCTCCCTTAAGTTCTCCAAAGGTTGCGTTCGATTGGTCGTCATCGGTACCAAAGAGTTCAGTCAAGTTGGCTCTGATCTCGTCCCAGTCCTTACAAGGCATCCCGTGACAACGGTAGAAATCCTCTGTACTCTGTCCGTCAGAGGGCTGCCACACCTCCTTTGACCTTTTATGGCGAATATGGGCGGGGCGTAAATCACCCAAGAGGCTTCTGGCCTGAAAATCAGAATGAGATATTCACATTATATTCATTTACAATTGTTATATAGATGTGAGGAGGTGGCGATTGATTTAACATAGGATGGAATAGAATAGCTTTGACTCGCACATCTGCACCGTGGTATGGTGACTTTTGACGTACATTCCCTCTTAATCGGAGTGCTATTAGTTGTAGGTAGTAATTGACTGGTGCTTCTAAGTGGTTTATTGATAATAGAGTGGACATATACATTTTCAAAGGTTTAGTAATTTGCGCTACTGCGGCATTGCTTTCGCATGAAGAAAAGTGTAAATCATGTAAGCTTAAATCCATCAGATTCTCACATTTAAATTTGCACCAGTTGAAATCTACAAGGACTGCTGATCATGGGCGTGTACTAGTTACCAAGTTGAGTCTGCATAGTTGTTATCTATATACTAAGGACAGGGTGTGACACTCTAGGACTGATGCTGCCCTCTGGCAGCTCTATTCCTATGCATAGCCATTGGTGACAGAGGTGAGGGGGGACTTTGCCAAAGTCCCCCCTCACCTCTGTCACCCATGGCTATATGTATAGGAAATAGTTCAAAGGGTATCTGCCAGAGGGCAACAAATATCCTTGAGTGGCCAACCCTCTCTTAGTATATGGATAACACATACATAGACTCTACTTGGTATTAAACTAGTACACGCCCATGCTGCTGATGCATCAATGCATCATGCCCATTGATCGCCATGATGCACCACGGGAGGGTCCTTGCCAGTGCTGCATTCATGCATCATGACGACCAATGGGCATGAAGCACTAATGCATCAGCGGCCCTTAAAGGGTTAAGACACTAAATGTGGGTCATATGCAATAATTACGTAAAACCCTTAAACATTTTCCCCAATACAGTTATATGACAGATTGAACAGTTTCCTGTTCAATCATATTTAATGCCGGAAGTCTTGGTTGGTGTCCCAGTAATAATAATAATACCCTATTTCCTTTGAGTACTTGAAGCAGACCTAACCTGCAACAACAGCTGTCCACAATATGACAATATGAATCACATTTCTTGAGGTTTATCTCTTATGTACCCCTTTCCCTCTCTTTACCCATTTCCGGAACCGGAAGTCTCTGTAGAGCTCCCCACACAGCAGCTGCTGTGGGACTAGATCCTTGTTGACTCTCCAGTCATATAATTGGTTAACCCACACCTTGACAGCAGTAACAGCTAATGCCCCACGCTTTACACCTGGGTGCATACCTAAATATAAGAGTACTTGGATGATGACAGGGGCAAAGAGGGAATTTAGGTAAAAGCGGAGTTGAAGTACTGTCGGTGCACTGCGTGACAGTTTTTTTTCAACAAAAGGCTATCTATATTCACTAAGATCGTCCTCACCACACTGTAAAAAAATGTAGTCGAAATAATGACGGAATCCTCGTCCCAAAGTTGCCAGAGATCTGTTATTATTTTCACAGAGATTCCTTGTACATTTGTGTACCAGAGTACTGGCACCTGGGGCTTCTTGGTTCACGGGTATACAATTAATATGTCTCACTTTTCAATTTATAAGGACCCCTGGTAGATTCAACAATTATTTTTTAGTGCACACTAATATCTATATGTGGAGTACTTTCTTTAACAAAACTTAAGTGGGGGATCCACCTTTCCTCCGAATACCACTCACGCAACTTTTAGTGGATGCATTTCTATCAATGAAAGAGTAGAAAAGTTATGTTTTCCTTGTCCATAACAAGGAGAATAGACCCAGAGTGGATGGGAATGGAAATAAAGCGTCCTATTTAATGCACTGATAATAGTAAAAGAGGAACAGGAAATCCACTGATCTGTTCATGGTGTAATAATTGTATGAATGCATGTGAAAGAAGTGTATCTAACTATAGTATGCAAAGTCGACAGTAACATGTGCATGGTTTAACCTAACATCCTGGTTGAACAGGAATATGAGGTTTTAATGGACTCTTGATCTATGGTTTGTTGATCCTAGGGTTGATCTTCCGTTTAGTTGTGAAGCACCCATCGCCATTGTACCAGTATTTCTTTTTTTTACTGAGGCCAAAGAAAATAAAAGGTGTGTTTCCTGTAACATAGCTCAAAGAGCTAGGGTCGGTAGGTCGGATTTTTTTTTGTATTTAATTTTACATTTAAATAGGAAATGTTAGGGCACATATCAATGGTTGTATCAAATTCTTTGATTTCATTGTAAAATAATGATGGGAAAACGACAACTGTGAGAGAGGGGAAGAACATGAAAAGGATACAGGAAAAATCCTCAAAAAGTAATGGAAACATTCTTTAAAATATGAAGAAATGAGAGAAAACTCTTCAAAACCACAAAAAAAGTTTTTATTGCCCCTGTTTTGCTAGGGTCGGTCGAGTTACTGGAAACAAACTTTTTTTTTATTTGGCCTGAATGAAAAAAGTATCTGTGCGTCACACTAACCCTTTTGGAGTTTTCGATGTTCTATGAGGTCTGCATGATGCATTAATGCAGCCCTGATGAGTTACTCCCAGGAACTGCATCCATGTATCATGCTAAGATGAAGGTGCATCAAACCAATAGGCCACTAGCTGTTCTCAAGCTGGTTCCCACGACACACACTGATAAGAACTGATAAGATGGGACCAGCATGTCCCTGGAAGTGGGTGTTAACCAGGGACAAGGTACCCATCATGGTATGTCTTATCAGTTGGTTTTCTCTCAACCAGCGAAATTCAAAATGGCGGCTCCACTAGGCCTCAATACTGAGTCCTATAGGCCGCCCTTAAAGGGTTAATGGACTACCAGATTATGAAGAGGCGGTAGCGTTATGAGATCAACCCTTACCCTACAGTAAACCTTAATCCCGGGGACGCATGTACTTATGATCTCATCGTTGGCCAGAAACCCCACACAAAGCCGATGCAGAAAAAAAAAACTTTTAAAAGATAATATCAATAATCTGATATACCACTTTCAAAACTAAACAGTGTCTAAAACTTTTAAGCACAGTACATGACATTTCCGGGTGGTTATGTAATCTGTAGAAGATGTAAAGTTGCTCTGAAACATCGATGCAAATAATGCATTTTGATTTGAAATCTGACACTGACTCAGAAAAAAGATCCCTTGGTCTGTATAACGACTCTCCTACCAGTTGAGTGGGTTTAAATAGTCACCTAGTCCGTTTGTATAACCACATATTAAGTATATGGTTTTATATCCCTAAGTATAGCAATGTTAGGGGTGGCCAGTTTCGATATATCCTTAAGGTAAGCACTTATCTCATCTCTATTTTGGGGTAAACTGTGCCTATCAATGCATAATATTGTACGTTATGCCCCATATCTTCCTTCTCCTTTCATTAAAAGTTGTACTGTTGAAAAGATAGCATTGAAGCTGCGCAAATCTACCTGGTAAAATGCAAAATTTACCCTACACATATATAGTAATGCAGCTTCACCCAGATATCTATTTCAGATAATAATTCAACCCTGGAAAAATAATGTGTGGAGAAATATGTAAGGGCATCAACTTTATAATAATGGATACTGTGTACAAAAAGAGAATATGAAAAAAGACCTACCTCTGTGGAAATGAAGATGGCCACAAAGAAGACGGTGAAAAATGTTCCCTTCATGTTAGATATCTCTCCACAGTTGTCGAATAAATAATAAACAAACAAATAAATCACAAATGTGATATCGAAATATAGCAGGGTAGTTCTGCCGCAATCCTCCAGCAGAATATCACAGAAAATAAATAAAATAAATAGATAAACTGAATTAGATATAAATAATCCCTATGCTGCTCAGGAAAGCATGTGGAGAGTCCAATTCTGTAGCATATATATAGGTGTTGGTGGTATATGAAGGGTTCCAGCGGTCTTCTGTTGTGATCTTTGGGTGAGTTGTCCAAGTTTTGATTCTCCAGTTACTTTCCAGGTCCTTATATATCCTGGGATATCCTGGAACTAGGAATATACACCCTCCCTCATTACCTCCCCACCCTTCCTGCCCCCTCTCTTATCCCAGCCTCCCCCTACCTCCCCCCCTATCCCCACCTACACCCCCCCCCCTTCCATCAAAATCCCCTCTCTCCAGTGACTATCCCCCCTCCCAGCCCTACATTGTACACCTAGAATATAAACCACAGAAGCGTGCTGCGTCCGCCCCACACTGCCTATGTAGGTGCACCCCCCCCATACACACTCCTACCCCTCCCCCCCACAGTACCTAGATTTTCACTAATGTGGGTACAGACACCACAACCAGACCCCCACCCCCCCCCCAGTGCTGCTCTATATATTATTATGATGACGTCGTGTATAGGGCTGGTGGGTTGGTCGTGTGTCATAGATGTCGTATATATAACAGCTGGTCTGGGATCTAGGAATCAAGACCGCCTCCCCCCATCCCCTCTCCCCAACCCATCTGCACCAAGTCCCCCCCAAGGGCCCCTACTCTACCCCCCTCAGCCCACCTAGAACATCATGACAGACGTAGCTTAGCTCACTTTCTCAGCTCATCCACTTCCATACATCCTTCAGCCTACAGATTTCTACAAATTAGGAAAATTTCCCATTTTTGGCCATCCTCACGCTTTTGACACCCATCAAAACTATCATTTTTCCAATAATCTTTTTCCAACACTTATTATTTTTACTATTTTACACCTTTGTCTCATTAACGTTCATTCGAAAATTTAATATGTATTTTTATATTCAAATATTCATTTCAATTTCCACCAGGTCCCTTCAGATCCCTTCTCTTCAAATCCCATAGTAAGAGCAAGGCGAATTCGAACACTACGAAAAATCATAATTTTGTTTATTGACATATCCTATATTTCCTTCCCCCCTCTTTCCCCCCCCCCCCACACACATGCACACTATATACACATATGGCAGGGACAGTTCCTGGACGTGAAAAGTCGAGCAGGGATCTTCCCTATACCCTCCATGACCCCACATGACCTCAAGGAAACAGAGAATCAAGGGAAACCATTGTAATACCATTATTACCTGCAGTCAAGTATGACCTCTCCAAAAGCCACATGTAAGGCAGCTTTTGATAGGCCAATTCCTGCCCAGCCTTGGCCAAGCACCAGTAAAAGCACTTGTACTTAAGAAATTACTCATTTAAAGACCACTGATGCATTAATGCATCATGCCCATTGGTATTATAATGCATAAATGCAGCCCTGGTGAGAAACTCCTCAGGGCTGCATTCATGCATGGTTCATACATCCCGTAGGGGCGGCATGATGCACAAATGACGTGCTGGCAATCAGATTCAAAAGCACTTCAATGGTGCATCATGAGGACCAATGGGCATGATGCACTCCTGCACCAGCGGCCCTTAAGGGGTTGATCCTTGGCATATATGGTTTATTATAGAGCAAACACACCCTTGACCCTGAGTTCATAATATCTGGTTCAATCCAGCCAGATATTTGGTTTAGTGTCGGGGGCAGTTTTATAGGTTAAGAATCTAGAATTATGTATCACCCCCTTGTCCCTCCCCCAAACAACCATCAAAGAAAATGGGAAAGGGATCTTTCATGAAGCCTAGTGAAAGAGCAGTGACCCTTAATCATTTTAGACATTTTCTTTTCATTTAGATATTAAAAAGAAGAATTATTTACAAGAACATCAGCTTTAATTATCAAACAAAATTAACTGCGGCACTTTTATTATATCAAAATGCAATGACACACAGATACTTAGTGACCAAGTTTCCATATTGTATTTAACACCTTTCTATTTGCCCAAGGTTTAATTGCAGGGTCACATGCATTACAATACAATTGAGGTCTTGTAATTTGATACTATACCAGGTAGATCTATAAACTTCTAGGAAGTAGCCCACTTTCTGGAGTTAGCCTTTGGGAGGCTATTTGGCAGATTTCCAGTCCCACTTGATCCCTATAAGTGAGTTAAGTGAGTTAATTCTTGCACTATAGCCACTCTTATATACTGTATTACATCTGTATAACCAAACTTGTAGACCTTGATACAAGGTAGGGCATTGAACTTTTCTATTAGTCAACACATGTTTTTAGGGTATTACATATTTTCACCTGATATAGCAATAATCTAGAGAGTCTGATGCAATGATCGTTCTTGTCGATTATATTTCATCTAGAAAGCACTCTACGTTTACATAATTATGTTAACTTTTTCTTTCTTTATCCTTAAATTCACCTTTTCTTTGAATCTTGGATACATGATGCATGCAATGTTTGAAAATATGTTTATTTAAACCATGGGAATATCACCTCATTTTGAATATGAACTGCTTCTGTTAAGGGTCTCAAACTTTTAGAATAGTTTCATTTATTTTAAGAACAGAGTTTTCTTTTAATTGTCAGCTTTTCAGCGCCCATTCAAAGTTTCCATGAACTAAACAAAGCTTACCTAGCTACCCGTTGGCACCCAAGGCTCGTGACAACGTGCACACCCCCATATTCATACAAGATTTATCCCCCACCTCCACAAATGAAAAGACAATAGGTCAAAAGACATGTACATCTATGGCACACCGTTGTTTCCTGGGCAAAATACGTGACCAAGGATATACATGCATTGTATGTTCACTGTAAAAAGTTAATGTATACATACAGCAACTTTTGCTGTGATCATACAGTAGAAGTTGCTGTATTCTAAAATACAGCAACTTTTGCTGTACAAGTATCAACTTTGTTGCTGTAGATGCAACATTACCGCAATTGCTGCTGTAGATATACTCTCATATATTTGCTGTATCCCCAAATACAGCAACACCTGATGTTGTTCAGTTAGTGAGTGTATTGCTGTAGATTCAGGATTAGGGGGTGTCTTATGCCCAAGGGGGAGACATTATATAGTTTATTTAAGGTGATTACAAGGTTTATTTTTATGAAAATTTGATTAATTCATCACCATAGCTTCCGTACGAGCCACGGTCTACCATTTTGTTTGTTTACCTGCACCCAGAACAAGGCTGCAGTACTGGATCGGCCCACTGTGGTGGATTGGCACATATTACGCCACTCGGGGTGTGGCGATCGGCCGCTCAACGTTAAGTCTACGGAACTAAGTTATTCACATAAAATAAATTGTGGTTCTGTGGTTTGGCAGAGAATTTTTACTCAATGCTGATTCTATTTTCATCTATATATGCCCATAATATTAAAGAGCATGATATTTAACAAAAATTAACGAGCACGAAATAGTGAGCAAGATTTAGGTGCTTTTTTAGAGCCAAAACTATTGGAATAATATCCTAATCAAACAAGTCGTTATCTTATGTGTATATTTTGGGACTTCCTGATATATAACTATAACAAAATTACATTTTTTTCAATTTATCAAAAGACTTAGTTCCCCCATTTAGGTCTGTATAACTTTTATTTATGTAACACTCGATAAACACATTTTCTAATAAATTATGATTAGGGACCACAAATTTCGTTTGTGTAACAGACTCCTGGCGAGTAACTCGCCAGTGCTGCATCCACACATCACGATGATCAATAGACATGATGAATTAATTCATCAGCATCCTTTAACATGTTAAAAGGGTTAGGAGCAAAATAATGTTGTGACTCCATAAAACTTTACTACGTTTTCGTTCAGTGAGATTGGGAGAGTGCCAAGTGTGCTAAGCCCATGTCGTGTGTGACTTAGTTATTTCTTTTTTTGGGTCAAAATATTTACATGCCATACCCATATCAATTTCTGCGTCAAGAAAGGCCTGGCCCCAGGGAACTAGTCTATTTGTATATAGGGGTCAGAAGGAAAACATGTATGTTAAATATGAGAAAGTTAGAATAACGAGTAGTGTAATACATGGAAAGGTCAATGTCCGAATGTCTGATTTTTCTTTGGATTAAATACAAAATAAGGCTACTAAAATGAAGTGTACTACTTTCCCTGGGGTAAAACAACAAAATACCTCAGCAGAATAAGACTGATTCTGGATTCTTTGAGAATTTTTACTTTTTTTTAAATTAGAGTTTCAGAATTTTCTGTTTCGAAATTTTAAGATCTTTAAGTTTCTATACATATACTTGTCATGGCTAGGTAGGATAAGATGTCATTTATCATGGGTATGATGCACTCCTGCATCAGCGTCCCTTAAAGGATTAAAGAGTAAACCCACTTATCCCTATAGTGGATAATTGCAGGGATTAGACTTGGGTTTATCCCTTCTGTAACATATAGATCTAGGTAGGTTAAAATGTCATTTCACCCACGAGGAAATTAGAGTAAGCGCCCTCTGGGGCAATTTGAACTTTCGGTCCAGAACATGTATAACGCATGTACTAGTTATTTTAACCTGCTTTCTTACTTTATTATGCAGAGAGACAGTAACAACAGGAATTCCATGGACAAAATGACAATTGTTGTAAATAAGCATGTCAACACATATCTTGAGGAGTCAGATAACAATATCTCAGGAAAAGAATTAACTGGGCCAGTCGACTGTATAAAAGAAACTGTAGCTTTCTAACCTGTAGATATGAGATAATATCCCATTGAAGAGGCACTGAATTATGGATTTATGATGTACTGAACACGTTTTTCTCTCCTTCTGGTATCCCCATCATTGATGAATAAATAAATAAAAGAAAATGAAGAGCGAATAGATGAATTGATGAATAAAACAGAAACCCTTGAGGAAAGTTGACAGAGTGGATGATGTCATAGCTGTATATTACATACATGATACACAGGAGGGTGTTGCTCCTATAGTAAAAGGAAGAACTGGCTAAAAATGCCCTTGTTTCCAGTCCTTTCTTTTCATGTAGCTATAACTTGTCCCTTTTGTTGCTCACAAGTGGTCATTCAAGTACGGTGCTAAAAAAGGGGGATTTGAGTAGGTACCTAGTTGGAAGAATTCAGTGTGTGACACGAGTGTGTGACATGAGTAGGTACCTGGTAGTGCAGCTCTCTCTACTTTAAACAAGGCAGGTGACTTTTCAGACTAATGTGGTGAGTGCAAGTACTTAGGTGAAGCAGTGCACGACTTGTTTAGAAAAGAGGGCACATACTCACAACTCTTTTTACAATAGGAGCAACACCCTCCAGGTGTCACATCGCCTCCTTACCACTGTCACAGAAAAACACATGACTCTACTTAGCACTTTAACCCTTTAAAGGTCGCTAAAACATTGATGCATCAAGTCCATTGTCATCATGATGCATGAATGCAGCCCTGGCAAATTACCCGTTGGTTGTCATGATGCATGAATGTAGATTCATGAATTATGACGACGCTAGGGGCTTGATACACTCCTGAAGGGTCAGGTCAAGGCACCAATTAAGTCTTGGCGAACTAACTCACCAGCACTTCATTGGGGCATCATGCCAACTAATGGGCATGATGCACTCCTAGACCTAAAACGACACCAATAGAATTCAGACTTTATGACCTAAAGGGCCACATGATGCGTCCCAGTTAATGGCTAAAAATGCCCTCGTTTTACAGTCCTTTCTTTTCATGAAGCTATAACTTGTCCCTTTTGTTGCTCACAAGTGGCAATTCAAGTACGGTGCTAAAAAAGGGGGATTTGAGTAGGTACCTAGTTAGGAGAAGTCAGTCAGTATAATAAACTATAGAGTGTGTGACATGAGTAGGTACCTGCTAGTGCAGGTCTCTATTTTAAACAAGGCAGGTGACTTTTCAGACTAATGTGGTGAGTGCAAGTTGAATGGTGAAGCAGTGCACGACTTGTTTAGAAAAGAGGGCACATACTCACAGCTCTTTTTACAATAGGAGCAACACCCTCCAGGTGAGTAAATCATCAGGAGGGTGTTGCTCCTCTAGTAAAAGGAAGAGCTGGCTAAAAATGCCCTTGTTTCCAGTCCTTTCTTTTCATGTGGCTATAACTTGTCCCTTTTGTTGCTCACAAGTGGTCATTCAAGTACGGTGCTAAAAAAGGGGGATTTGAGTAGGTACCTAGTTGGGAGAAGTCAGTCAGTATAATATACTATAGAGTGTGTGACATGAGTAGGTTCATGGTAGTGCAGCTCTCTCTATTTTAAACAAGGCAGGTGACTTTTCAGACTAATGTGGTGAGTACAAGTACTTAGGTCAAGCAGTGCACGACTTGTTTAGAAAAGAGGGCACATACTCACAGCTCCTTTTACAATAGGAGCAACACCCTCCAGGGCTCCAGCCATGCATCATAACGATCATATAGTCCTGAAGGGTCAGCTCGAAGTGCGGCCGAGTCAGCTCTCCAGCACTTCATTGGTGCATCATGCCAACCAATGGCACTTCATTGGTGCATCATGCCAACCGATGGCACTTCAATGGTGCATCATGCCAACCAATAGTGCAGCTCTCTCTGTTTTAAACAAGGCAGGTGACTTTTCAGACTAATGTGGTGAGTGCAAATTGAATGGTGAAGCAGAGCCGAACTTCTTTTGAAAAGAGGGTACCTACTGACAGCTCTTTTTACCATAGGAGCAACACACTCCTGCATTACATTGGAACATCATGCCCACCTTTTAGGAGTGTGTATGGTCGGTTGATCCACAAATGCAGTTATCTATACCAGCAGTCCATCCGTGCATTATGATGGCTCTGAATCCCTGATATTGGGCATCTTGAGCCTTCTTGGATATCAACATTTTTTTAATTATTTTTTTTAAATCTTTACGGCGACAGAGGGGCATAGATATGTCTAGAAATAAACATTGGAGCATGGCCATGTCTTGAAATCGACGGCATGGAGACAAGGACGTTTCTCAACATTGATATGGATCATTCATATCTATAGAGGATCCATCTTGGTAGGAAAAGGATCTTAATACACATTGTGGCCCTCAAAGTGCATATAGTGGTATATATTTGTCCAAACATACACACTTTTGAGACACACGGATACACCTACTACTACAGAACAAGTCAGTACCTGTGTTGTTACTGTGGTTGTAGCCCTCCAACCATTTTAATCCTTTAAGGGTCATTCAGAAAAAAAAAGAAAAAATGTCTTTCTAATATATGGGAAATTTGTATGGTCCCACAATGTACTATTGCTTTGCAGTACTGTATTGCCGACCATTTAGACTGCATCAGCTCTATATATTATTTTATGTGAATAACTTCTTCCCATAAGGATAGCATTACAGGGCCAATCGCCACACCCACAGTGGCGTAACGTGTGCCGATCCACCACAGCGGCTGATCCAGTACTGCAGCCTTGTTCTGGGTGCATGTAAACATTCAAAATGGCAGACCGCCTCTTGTACGGGGAACTATGGTAACGGATTTAGTTAATTTTCAGTTAATTAAACCCTCTAAAAACATAAAATAAATAGAGAACTAAACTCCCCTGGTGTCCTCGGTGGCCGATTCACCCCTCGGGGAGACATCCCCCCGCATTGTGGATCGGCCACCTCGTACACCATGGTCGTTTAGTTCTCTCTATGTAAATGCAACATTGGAGAGTGGAATCACCAGGACCGCATTCATACATCATTGGCAGGAAGGGGTTTGGTGCTAAGTCCTAAGCAGCCCTTTACCCTCTAAGGGTGGATAATGCAGGAGCGCATCATGACCAAGCGCTGTCATGATGCACTAATGAAGTGCTGGTGAGACTGCTCAGCAGCACTTTGTTGGTGCATCATGACGACCCCCGAGCCAGGCCCTCGAGGTGCATCATCCCCGCAGGGCCAGTATGATGCTTGGAGTTACTCACCAGGGCTGCATTCATGCATCATGACGACCGACAGGCATGATGCATTAATGCATAAAAGGCCCTTAAAGGGTTAAAGGTTAAAGTATAGGGCTCAGTATGGAGGCCTAGTGGGTCAGCCATTGCTTGAACTGGCACCTGGTGAGATAAGCACTGATAACGACCAGCATGATGGGTACCAGGTGTTACATAATGTACCCAAAACTTTCTGCAGTGAATACAGAGAATTATCTGATTGGTTGAAAATGCATCCTAGGTTATCCCTATACAGTGTGTAGTCTAACGCAGACCTGTGATAGGGTCGCCGGTCGACCCAGCACCCGCATCTGAGATAAGAAAAGATAAGAGCCTCTTGATACCTGCATTGGGGCTCCCTACTAGTGGCCACTGGGTTACCCAGTATGGATTTATCTTAAATTAGGCAAAAGCTTTTTATTGTGTGAAATATGTATCTCACATATTTAAAAATAGTACTCACATATTCCCTGGTTAAATAAGGTTTAGAAAATGTCTAGTTTTCTTCTTTCTAATAGGCAACACTATGTTTTCTAAGCAACTACAAAATCATGACTTATTAGCTCTGTCAGGGGGAGTGAGAAATTAGCTCTAACACCTCCCCCACTGCACCACACCTGTAAGCCCACCACTGGAGTGGGGGGGAGGGGTCCAGTCAGAGGATTCCTCCTTGGGACTGGGTGAGATCATTCTAGTCAGGTGGACATTTCCCTAGCCTGGGCCAAGGCCAAGACCTATCTGACTGAGAAGACATCAGTAGACTCCATTAAATATGGAAGGAAGGACACAAGATGTCCCTTTGACCTTGACCTTCAATAGATCAATTTGACCTTCTTGGTCAAATTGAAAAAGGTCAACTAATCATTAATTAAATCATTCATCTTGCTAAATCTCAACAAATGTTAACCCATTTACAAAAATTAATAAATTTTACCTTTGACCTTAAATTGACCGTGACCTTGATCAAGGTCAGGCCATAGGTCATCAGAACCACCCCTTAAGGACCTTTCCTCTACTTTTTATTTCGAGTTCCTAGTGTCAATATCTTTTGAGAAACAGTGATTTAAGTGTTCCAGGCATTTCTGACCAAAATGTTCAGCATGATCACGATCATGGTCAGCATGATGGAGTATAGTTATACATTGACTCTGGTATTGAGTGGCAAAATGAAAAAAGAAAAATGGAAAGGAAAACAACAAAAAAAGACCCACCTTACTAAAGGTAAAGAGCCCCACTACACCCGCCTGCTGTGAAGGTGGGGCACAGGGTAGGGTGGGGGGCAACAGACCGTGACCTCCCCGTTGGGGACGTCTACAGTGTCGTTAGAAGTAGCACTGTATACATCAAGAAAGGTTAATAATAACACTTTGTACTCTGTGTAGGTTGAGGGTTAGAAAACGGTGTTAGTGACCAAATTGTGTATTCTAAATTTAGCTCAAGGATGACAAGGATACAGATATTTGTAAAGACCTTGTTTGGAGTGACTGAGTTGCAGAGTGGATAGATTGTGGTTGACATCCAAATAGAAATAAAGTCTACAGAACATTGTTGATTATGCCTTCAAACCCTACACAATTGCAAAAATTGTACTTCATTTCTTTATAATTTTATTCATCGATGTTGGCCAAAAACCGGCCTTTTCAAGCAATTCATCCCACTTTGAACCTTTGTAAAAATATTTTCTCATCAATCAGATCTATGATCATAGGATTTTAACCTGATAGGGCTGCCATAGTGGTAGTGGAAAATGGGCTTTGATGTCACACCGTTTGTCTGCCTTAGGTAGGGGGCATCATGTGACCCTCATAGCTTTAACCACCTAGATTAATCTTCAGTGTATATCATTATGTTGGATCTAATTCCCATTTTCTTATCTCATCACAAAGTTTCCACTGAAAACTTTGCACCATGATGTATACTATGAGAACCCCTTCTGGTCTGTGCACTCTATTAAACTCCAAACTAAACTTCCAATTCTTGGAACAGAATGAAGGAAGAGGAATGATTATCTTATCATATTCTGAGGCCAAATCTAAAGGGGAAACTACCTGACATCATCATTTTGCACCACATTCATAATGCACTTCCAACAAACCATATGGAGGGTTTAGATCATATAAGGAAATTTGACCAAACCCAATAATAGTATATGCAAAGAATCCTGGGTTGAGGAGAAGAAATGCTGCTAGACTGAAGTCGCTAATGATAGCATATGGTCGATAGGCACCACTTGTCATCATTTGACCGTTTTTCCTTCTATGCTTAATAAATCATTCAAAATGGAACCTATATGTGTTATTATCATTTATTCTGATAGCCCTTGGTTGGAGCTACATGGGGAACCCTGGTTTTCCATGTATCTGAGGTATATTTTGGGAGTCAGGGGCTTAAAACTAGCCAAAAAGGCTCGTTTTTTAACGAGAAAATTAAAAAATCTACATATACAGGCGAAATTTTCTTTTTTTTAAAGTAGGAGGGCAGATGTATATTATTAGGTATGTTTAGAATTATTCAAAGAATTTTTAAGACCATTTGGCCATGTATAGACTGATTTATTTTGATGCTGCAAGCAAAAAAGTGTTTGGCAAGTTTTCGAGGGGGTTCGTGTGACGCCCAAAGATGTTGGTATAACTCTAATATAATTATGCTACATGGACTAATGAAATATGTCAAGTTAAAGCATAACTTCTACCTGTATATCCATAAAAAAATTGGGAGCCTTGGTCAAACACAGAGCTGCATAGATGGGTAGAAGCATGTTGGGGTAGTTTTAGGTGGAGATTCGTCTAACGCCCTCCCTGCACATAGTTTTACATGTATGCACATCTGACTGATAGAATTTCTATATTTAACTATCTTGATTAACATCGCTAATGACCTATATATGAAAGGTTTAAGACATGTGAAGGGCATTTTCCTACTACTTCCTTGGCCAGAGATATACCTATTATAATGGAAGGGAGATTCGTCTCACGCCCAGGAGATTCGTCTAACGCCCTGTTTTTGTAGGCATTATAACTACCAGGTAATTCAGATTTAACTATCCTCTTTATGATGCTCAAGTACCTATATATGAAAGGAATAATACCTGTGAATGGCATTTTCCTACTATCACCTAGGCCAGAGATATACCTATCATAATGGAAGGGAGATTCATCTCACGCCCGGGAGATTCGTCTAACGCCCTTGCAATACTGGAAAAATCATACCATTTTCTCTAAGACAAGAAAATAAAGGAATTATGAGCCAATGTATGTGTTCTATGGCTCATATCATAGGGTAACATGTCTATTTTAATTACCATTCATAATATTCAAAGTAGATTTATTTTTGCATAATATAGAGGGGTGCCATTCTGCACAAAGTTAGGGCGTTAGACGAATCTCCCCTCCTCCTTATAGAGTCAATCTTTTGCTGCTGTGCTGTACCTTTAGTTTCCTTATTTAACCTACCCCAATGCATGATATTTATTGCCCAACTTCTGTAATATTCACCGATAAAATCTTTTGTATATGCCATTATATTTATTTTTGGGGTTAATTCAGCTCAAATCACGACAAGTCGTGCCCATTGACCATATACATGTAGTATCTACGCTTCTTTATATTGGTGTGTGGCGAATTAGCTGAAGGATGTTAAAACCTTTCTGCCTTTCTCCCCCTCTTCTGTGTTCTTTGCTTCCTTGTCATGTCTGTTTCCTTCATTGATTGCTCCCTCCCTTTCCTCCCTCCTGTCTTTTCTCCATCCCCCATTTCTCTTTCTCTCTCAGCATTTTCACTTCTCACTTTCTATCTTTCTATCCACCCTCTCTGTTTATCACAACATCGCAATAGTATTCTCTGTCCATTTGTGTTACTTCCTTACCCTGATGGTATCCTTATACAGCTTCATCAAATTATGACTCATAAAACTACAATAGCAACCTATCCCTATTGTACATGATTTCACATGAAATCCCTCTTTAACTCCATCATGTGACTATCCGTATCCCTTAAAAATTGTACTTCATTTCTTTATAATTTTATTCATCGATGTTGGCCAAAAACCAGCCTTTTCAAGCAACTCATCCCACTTTGAACCTTTGTAAAAATATTTTCTCATCAATCAGATCTATGATCATAGGATTTTAACCTGATAGGGCTACCATAGTGGTAGTGGAAAATGGGCTTTGATGTCACACCGTTTGTCTGCCTTAGGTAGGGGGCATCATGTGACCCTCATAGCTTTAACCACCTAGATTAATCTTCAGTGTATATCATTATGTTGGATCTAATTCCCATTTTCTTATCTCATCACAAAGTTTCCACTGAAAACTTTGCACCATGATGTATACTATGAGAACCCCTTCTGGTCTGTGCACTCTATTAAACTCCAAACTAAACTTCCAATTCTTGGAACAGAATGAAGGAAGAGGAATGATTATCTTATCATATTCTGAGGCCAAATCTAAAGGGGGAAACTACCTGACATCATCATTTTGCACCACATTCATAATGCACTTCCAACAAACCATATGGAGGGTTTAGATCATATAAGGAAATTTGACCAAACCCAATAATAGGATATGCAAAGAATCCTGGGTTGAGGAGAAGAAATGCTGCTAGACTGAAGTCGCTAATGATAGCATATACATGTAGTATCTACGCTTCTTGATATTGGTGTGTGGCGAATTAGCTGAAGGATGTTAAAACCTTTCTGCCTTTCTCCCCCTCTTCTGTGTTCTTTGCTTCCTTGTTATGTCTGTTTCCTTCATTGATTGCTCCCTCCCTTTCCTCCCTCCTGTCTTTTCTCCATCCCCCATTTCTCTTTCTCTCTCAGCATTTTCACTTCTCACTTTCTATCTTTCTATCCACCCTCTCTGTTTATCACAACATCTCAATAGTATTCTCTGTCCATTTGTGTTACTTCCTTACCCTGATGGTATCCTTATACAGCTTCATCAAATTATAACTCATAAAACTACAATAGCAACCTATCCCTATTGTACATGATTTCACATGAAATCCCTCTTTAACTCCATCATGTGACTATCCGTATCCCTTAAAAATTGTACTTCATTTCTTTATAATTTTATTCATCGATGTTGGCCAAAAACCGGCCTTTTCAAGCAATTCATCCCACTTTGAACCTTTGTAAAAATATTTTCTCATCAATCAGATCTATGATCATAGGATTTTAACCTGATAGGGCTGCCATAGTGGTAGTGGAAAATGGGCTTTGATGTCACACCGTTTGTCTGCCTTAGGTAGGGGGCATCATGTGACCCTCATAGCTTTAACCACCTAGATTAATCTTCAGTGTATATCATTATGTTGGATCTAATTCCCATTTTCTTATCTCATCACAAAGTTTCCACTGAAAACTTTGCACCATGATGTATACTATGAGAACCCCTTCTGGTCTGTGCACTCTATTAAACTCCAAAACCAACATCAAAAGTGTTGGTTTCTTGGAACAGAATGAAGGAAGAGGAATGATTATCTTATCATATTCTGAGGCCAAATCTAAAGGGGAAACTACCTGACATCATCATTTTGCACCATATTCATAATGCAATTCCAACAAACCATATGGAGGGTATAGATCATATAAGGAAATTCGACCAAATCCAATAATAGGATATGCAAAGAATCCTGGGTTGAGGAGAAGAAATGCTGCTAGACTAAAATCTCTAATGATAGCATATAGACATGTAGTATCTACGCTTCTTGATATTGGTGTGTGGCGAATTAGCTGAAGGATGTTAAAACTTTTCTGCCTTTCTCCCCCTCTTCTGTGTTCTTTGCTTCCTTGTCATGTCTGTTTTCTTCATTGATTGCTCCCTCCCTTTCCTCCCGCCTGTCTTTTCTCCATCCCCCATTTCTCTTTCTCTCTCAGCATTTTAACTTCTCACTTTCTATCTTTCTATCCACCCTCTCTGTTTATCACAACATCTCAATAGTATTCTCTGTCCATTTGTGTTACTTCCTTACCCTGATGGTATCCTTATACAGCTTCCTCAAATTATAACTCATAAAACTACAATATCAACCTATCCCTATTGTACATAATTTCACATGAAATCCCTCTTTAACTCCATCATGTGACTATCCCTATCCCTTAATTATCCCATCTCCCGCCACTCAACCCTTCCTCCTCCATGTAATCCCTCTATAGGTGAGGGCATTTGAATGTAATAATCTACTCATAACATGCTTTTGAAATGGAGGAAACTGGGTAACATATAGCTCCTCCCATGGCAAACAGAGGCATTATGATGTACATAATATGAGTTACCGATAACTCTGAGTCACTCTGAAGCACTGGAAATCCTTGCATGTAAGGTGGAGCTGCCTATGCAAGGTTTTGTCACAGGTGTGCCTTATACAAGTTCGCACGATGGGCTGTGATTACAGGTGAAGAAAAATGGCTAAATATCGATATCTAGATTTCCAAAATCAAAACCACAATGCGCTCAGGGGATTTTCTCAAGTTGGGGTGTGGATTATGTATGCGATGTGCATCCTATATATAATATGTTAGGATTTACGGTATGCCTGTCACCGGGAACCATTGGTAACAGCTGTATCTCTAAGTGGAGGATGTTGGAATGTCAGCAAATTATTGTACTTTCACATTACATGGTAGAACAAGGTGTGGAGGAACAGTTGAATCATTATGTATAGGGGTGTGTTGTTGTTGTGGTGGTTGGGGGGGGGGGTTAAGAGGTGGTATGATGGGGAAGGGGGGGGGGGTGTCGGAAGTAAGGATAGATTATTGGGAGGGGCAAACCACAAATTGATGGACCCAGGATAGTACCAGTGAACCATATAATGACGAAAAACAATGTAAACATCACCTAGATAATCATTTCCATATAATTTCCTTTGATCTGTATATTCATTTATTTGCGGTTCTTTTATCCATTCCTTTTCGGTCTATTATCAACATTTTATCTACTAAAATTATCAATATTATTACAATCTTATGAATCTGTTCTCGTTTTCTTTTCTTATTCTAATCTAATGATTTATTCTATATTTATTCTTTTATTCTTTCTTACATTTCTTTGGAGGTGGGCGAGCATTTCTTTCTCCCCTATTTCAACACCAATATGTACAAGGACAGTTATAATTGGAGAAAAGGCGATGGAGAATGACACATGCACGGTGGTGTGAGTATATAGGGGTATAGAAAGTGGGTGAGGTGAGGTCGGGGAGAGACATTATAAATACATTACACACCAAAATAAGGGTTTCCATGACGTCTTCTGTGGGTGTGTTCGGAAGTAAACCCGGATATCACATGTGTATACATGTATGTGAGTCTGTTTGTCTCTTACAACTGTTGAGATGATAATGGTAAGCTTTATCGGGGACAATGGTCAATCCCCCTGTGTTCAAAACTATGAAACATTGTGGATTAAGGGTGCAGCCATGACACCTTGACACATTGTATGTACCCAGTCCTTCAGGTACATGGTGTTTTCAGAGCTTTCTCTTTGCATTTTGCCAAGTCGGGACGTCATCAGATGCATCAGACAAGCCTGCTGTTTTCCTATATACAGTGATGCACATTTCAATTACTATGGCAGAATGTTTACATTTGACACACAAAGGCTAACAAAATACGATATCAAATACTGTTTCCAGTTAAGGAGGGGCCAAAAATATATGTATTTTTCTTTTACGGCACAAAAGCCAGGGTATGTTTCAGAACGATGAACGATTTGGGCATTGTTTTTTTTTGTTTTGTTTTTTTTTATTTTGACGATCACCAATGTATAATTTGGTAAACCATCATCGTGTGTATCAGATTCTCAACAGTAAATCGTTCACATTTCGGGAATATGCCATGAACTATCTAAATGTATAGAATAAGTAGTGTTGTCGTACATTCTGTAGGAATATTTGTACGATCACCTTGTACGATTTTCATCGTACAATTTAGCTGGTAATTGTCTAGGCGGCCTAATTCCTACGAAAATATGAAAGTAGTGGTCATAGGGTCATTGGGTGATCGTCAATTGTTCTGAAACATACCCCAGCATGCTGCTATAGATCAAGAGGGATGCGGCTCTGCTTCGGGATGGGGGTCACTAAAAATTTCTCCTTGTCCATTCGAAAACTCATCAACCCCCCCCCCCCCCCCCACTGTTGATAAATGCTAACTATCATCCTATATGTGCTCTCCCTTATATAAAAGATAGAAATCAGGTCTGACGGACATCGCCATCATTCAGACATTTGGACGGAAAATGTATGAATACTCCAAAACAGGAAAAAAGCAAACCGATTGTACTAAATGTCTGACAAGTCACCTTGTGATGTTATCATGCACCAGCACGTTCTTTTGTGTCCCCACACTTCACCATTTCTCAAGATTGTACGACTAGACCACTTCAAATGGTAGTGGGATCCCTTACCTTGATGCACTTACAGTCCTGCATCACGTGGTCACTAATTATTAGACTATTAGTGACCAATTACTGCATTGAGTGCTGATCATACAGGAGGGCATTTCTCAATAATTCTAGTAGCATTGTTAAGAACTGTCCTCCAGAGTAGTCGAAAACTCCACCTATAAGTCGACCCCGCATACAAGTCGATCCTCCCTCTCTTTGAGAAACAAATTTGACCTGTAGAAAAAAAACCTGATAAATATTAACACTGCCCCCCCCCCACCTTTGGGGAATAAATCGACTTAAAGCCGGGATTTTATGGCATGATCACCAACTCTAATTCTGAGGGTGTTCAGCCATACCATACAGAGAAATGCCTTCCCGGTGCCTGGGTGTGTAGCACCTACCGTAATTGCTTTGTTTAAGCGCAGGGCTCTCAAATGAGCGCAGGTCCTGTATGAGCGCAGAGGGTAACAGTGAGCTGAAATTTATGAGTGAAGGTGCGCTTAAACAAGCAATTACGGTAGGCTGGTGTCTTGGAGGGTCTTGCCAAAAGAAAACGAGGAAGAACCTGTTAAATCTTTAAAATACGGAACTGAAGGAAACGTAGGTGCATGGGCTCACTCATTTTATTGACAAATAAGTTTACATTAGAATCTATAGAAAACACTTTTGGGTTGTATAGGTAATGTGCACGTTTTATCAAAACGAGTTTAAGGTTGTTGTTTTTTTCCTTTAGCAATACCAAAACTCTCACGTTTTATCTTTTGGTTCTCGTATTTTCTTTGGCAAGACCCACCTGCTTAGTGTAGAGTTCACTGGTGCCCTGTTTGGTCCTTCTGCCTGGTGACCTGTGATGGACGTGTTGCATGTCAGTACGTCATTATATATCCACTACGTCCTGCACGGTTTTACGTCATAGGATGACACCTACACAGTCCACTTGTTTTCCACCTATGTGATTGTTTCCCTGATAGTCATTTAAGGATGACATGGTATCTAAAATCACTGAGAAGTAACACATATTCAATATGGTAAGTTGTGCAATTATTACCTTTCGCGAATCGGTATGATGCATGGATGCATTTCTCTGGCAAAGGTGAGTTGTTAGAGGAATTAGTGTCTAGCAAATTTCCAACCAAGGCTGCATTCATGCATCATGACAAAGATACGGGTGGTATGATGCATCAAGGCAGCATTTGAAGGGATGGCAAAGGAGATATATAGAACTCTAAGCTGTACCATTTTGTATTACTACATGCATTTTTCATAGTATTCAATTAGGCCACACGCCATACTTCTCCATCGACTGAGGTGTTCAAATGAATCCTTCTGTTGGTGGATCTAATAGCAATGCCCCTCCCAACAACCACTGTCGATTGTGTATTGTGTGTGTTGGGAGGGGGGTGCCTTTAAAACCACAACGTTAGGCTCAGTACACGCAGTGGGTAAGTTACCCTAATAACCACACCAGGAAATTTTCCTAGAATTCAAATTATGCACCGACTATCCATCTGCTTAATTTGTGTTTGTTTATTCGTATTGTTCTTTGTTTATTCGATGTTTTAGCAGGATATTTCTGGTTTGCTCAGCCAGGAGATGATTGGTCTTAAAGAGGATCTACTGTTAACCCTTAAAGGTCCACTGATTCAGAAATGCCCTTTGGTCGTCATGATGCATACATGAACCACTGGTGAGTAACTCGCCAGTGCTGTATTCAAGCATCATGCCAAGCATATGGGGTTGATACAGTCCCAGAGGGTCGGCATGATGCACCAATGAAGTGCTGGTAAGCAGACTCGCAACAACTCCATTGGTGCATCATGACGACCAAAGGCCATGATGCAATCCTGCATCACCGACCCTTAAAGGCCTAGGGTTAAAAGACAGGTGCAGGTCGCTGACGGAGATCATTACAATGAACCTTTACCCAGAAATATCCTTGCACTCTATTCCAAATCATAATATGTCATCTACACAAATAGCATAGTTGGTAGGTAGGGGCGAAGGGCGTGGTCACTAAAAATTCTAGATGTTGACTTTCAATTGCCTTTATTGAAATCCTTTTCTTTGCAACATTGAGACTTTCTGTTCAGAAATTCAGCGTTTCAAATATACAGTCGACCCTTGCTTCCTCAGATATGGAAAATGCAAGAAAAAATGTCTGAGGAAGCAGATTATCAGAAGAGTTAAATCCAAATATAATAGAAAATAAAGAGGTAGTGCCAGATATTCTGTCAGAGGTAATGAGGGATCTGAGGAATCAAAGGGTCGAGGAAGTGAGGGTTGACTGTATACCTTTTAAAGGCATCAAGTTCAATCTTCTAATTTCATAATCATTTGTTCCCCTCCCCTTGGGGTTTGATTACTTTCAATGTCACTTCTCTTCACCAGGAATAGTTATACATGTACATACCCTCTGAACAGGAGGAACGTGGTAATAATAGATCAGCGATATCACGATATCGTTTCTTTTTCACATATACTTTCTGTTGGCAAAAACATTTTGTACCATAGGAGCTTTTCTTCCAAGGCCATTTAGGCAGAACGGCGCCTTCCCAAAATAGGACAACCCTTTAAGGACCACGTGATAACTTAAGTATTATGCTTCTCTGTCCTGATTATGCCCATACTGCTTTAGTGTATCATGCCGGCATTCTGGGAGTGTATCAATTCAGAGAAGGTTGACATGATGCATTAATGCACTATGTGGTCCTTAGGGGATCAACAGATCTGCACACTTCCGTCTCAGCAGACTGTGACATATGGCTGCCGTGGTACTTCCGGTGGTCAGAGCCTCGTTCTGGGGTGAGGTTAGAGGTGAGAGGGTACAGGACGGTGCACTCTAAAAGGTAACTGTTATAATCTACCAAGGATAATCGTAAAACTGAACAGTGAACCACCCTAATCATATAACAGTGAAACAGTGTAGTTTCTACAATGAACCCCCAGATGGCAGTAGAGTTGTACAAGGAATCTCTGTAGTAAATAACGACTGATCTCTGACAACTTTGGGACAATGGTTTTGCCGTTATTTCGACGACATTCTTTTTACAATGTGGGGTATGTATGATGTAGACAGGAGTGAACAGGACTAACAGTGTGGTCAGCTCATCCTTATTATAGAACAGTGATTTGTGAAGATGTTCGAGCTTGGTACATATATATATATATATATATATATATATATATATATATATATATATATATATATATATATATACATATGGGGCATATACTATCAAGGAAAACACTGCTAAACCAACAAATATCTCTTTATTTCTTAGTCATGGGTCATAGCTAAGATGTCTATGGGGTTTGGGCTAGTCTTGAGGAATAATCTGATTTCTATAAGCATTCAAAGAGGAATTTCTACCCATGTAACGTTAATGGAACATTTTTTAAGTGACCATCTAGACTAGTTAAGAAACAGCACCAATGTTCTTATCATATGCAATTAACAGGTACTCTAGTGGGTTAACTCCCATAGAAAAAAAATTGACCTACCTTTGGAATTGCCCAAGTGAGGTAGATATGAGTGATTTTCAATGTACACCAATCCCATTAGCTGTACACTGTAAGGTGTAACACTAATGGAATTTTCTGAATTGTCTATGTTAAAAGTTTATAATGTCAACAATCGTCTTGTATGGAGAATGTTTCATTGTGTGAATGATCCCATAGGTACACAATGATGTATAGGTGAGCTTGGATCATTCTCTAATAGGCCGGTGAATGTGTAACGTTAACAGAATTTTGAGGCTTTTGAGATTTTTAAAGTTAAAAGGTTATTAAGTCATCATTAAATCTTGTACGGTGTTTGTATCACTTTTATTCAATAGTAGACATGTGTGGGCTATCAGCATGATAGTAGATATGTAAAGATGTATTTTTGTGCCACATAGCATGCGTGAGACACACCAAGTATAGAAAAAATAAGACATTCTAATTCTGAAGTCAAGGTAGACACTATATAGATGTAGGTCTTATGCATGTTTAAATAGCTGACTTTAGATAGGTAGTACAACCTTATTTCCCTTTTTTGTGAGTGAGCTAAATGGTCTATGATGATGTATAGATTAGCTGTGGTCATTTTCTGAGAGGTTAATGATTGTGTAATGCTAATGGAATTTTGGTGGTTATATCTGTCTCTATGCAGGCACTAACCAGGTAGTACAAGTAGAACCTAGCAGGCACATTATAATTATTCTATACAATACACATGTATACTAGAGACAATGGGCAGTTAATATAATGATTATGTAAGGGTTTTGAATGAGCTAGGGTAAAGGTAAGAAATAGGAATGAAATTTCTCAAATTTTCAGTGTTTTTTTTTATATTTTCCATATTTTTGCCAATGCACGATTTCAAAACTTTCCAAGCCATACTTTAGCTTTTTGGTTTACCTAAAGGGCGCACAAATCAACTTATGTATTCACTACTTGTTTAAATTTTAAATCAACTAAGGGTTAAAGGTGCCTTAAAACGTAGTATTCCAACCCATTTAGAGGAATTTCACAATTACACTATATTATTGTCCCAATGCAGTGCATCAGTACTATCAGAGAACTACCCCTTGTGACAGACGTGAGGATGTCTGTGCCTTATTCCATGTTTTTATCAAATTAAATCATTAAATGACCCCTCCTATCCTTTGGAAGCTCCCAACATCGTCAAGAAGCTCCCGACATCGACGTGTCTGTGTTGTTTTGGTTATGATGGTTACACCGCATGTTACGTAGCCAGCGGGAACCAGCTGCAAGTCACCTGACCTCCCCAAAGTGCGCCAAACGTTGGAACTTATTACACGCTTTGCAATTCCCGTAGTTAAACAATGTACGGGTTGCAGCAAACATGGTATATAGTACTATACCAGCTCATGCTAATCACCAGCGTTGTATTAAGGCGGCATATGGTCCAAAAAGGGTTAACTCTGTACCTAATATGTGTAGTCTCAAGCTAAGCTTCCTTATTTTATGTGAATAACTTCTGCCCATAGCTTTAATGTTGAACCGCCGATCGCCACACCCCCAATGGCGTAACGTGTGCCGATCCACCACAGGGGCTGATCCACCATTGCAGCCTTGTTCTGGGCGCATGTAAACATGCAAAATGGCCAACCGCCACTCGTGCGGGGCACTACGGTAACGGATTTTGTTAATTTTCCTTATTTAAACCCTCTAAAAACATAAAATAAATAGAGAACTAAACTCCCCTGGTGTCCTCGGTGGCCGATCCACCCCTCAAGGGGTGTCTCTCCCCTGGTGGTGGATCGGCCACCTCGTACACCACGGTCATTTAGTTCTCTCTATTTATGTTTAACCTTTTGAGGGCCGCTGATGCAGAAGCCCAACATTCCCATAGGTCACCATGCCGCACCAATGAAGTGCTGGCTAGTCAGCCCGCCAGTACTTCATTTGAGCATCATGACAACCCTTTGGGTCTGTATCAATCCTGTAGGGTCAACATGATGAATGCAGCCCTGGCGAGTAACTCGCCCATGGTGCATTTATCATGATGACCAGTGAGCACCATGCACTAATGCAATATATTTATTTATTTAGCTGCCTTTAAAGTATAATTATGTACTTGCGCCAGAAACACAATTTGTATGGCACAGTATGTATAGTGCTGACTTCAGAGGTTACCATCGTGATAGGAGACATACTGGAGCTTATATCCCGTGTCTACAATATACCCCTTAGACCTTTAAGAACTGGTGAGTGCATCATGCCCATTGGTCATACGGATGCACCCATGGAATTCTCGCTAGCACTTCATTGCAGCAAAAAGCCAATTGCCAACCCCCATGAATGCACCGTTAACCGGGCATTTGTGCATCAAGCGCGTTGCTCATCATGATGAATGAATCCTAGGTAAGTAAATGCAGCTTACAAACAAAAATATATTGGAACATCCTCTTTTTGGCATATATATGGATCCTCAGCTATTATCTTTATGCCCCAGATGTGATATATGTTGACCCCAGATATCATGGATGCCACAGATGACATTCGGCCATTTGGTCCTGCGGATTTGACCGCTCTGCAGGCCTGTATTGATTTTGGCAGAACCAAATACCTCAAGATTACTGAGTTATAGTTGGGAAAGAAATAATGAAAAACAAGAATTAACTCATTACTTTAATCATTCAATTCTTTAAACCTGAACAATTAGTAATGCCTTTTGATTTAGGCTAAAAACCTTAATATTGATTGTCAGCTTTACAAGCAATACCCCATAGTCCCAAAATTACACAGATATTCGATCTGGCGGTCTGGCAATTCCCGCTGGCCTAGCAGTGTGTTTGCCAGCAAAAGCTGATGTCCAACGAGTTTTCATATTGACTGTTCCTGGATGTCTTTTAACAGTCCAATATCAATAATGATAATTTAATTGTGAAGTAATGCCAAAATTGGATATTAAAAGTCAATATGTGTACAGGTAATAGTCGTGATGGCACCAGTGACATATAATTTTGTCAACTTGGATACTGCAAATTTTACATTATTACCTTATTTTTTTCCAAACTATATGGGATTTTGCAATGAAAATTGTTGAATAGGGTTCCATTAATTAATGTAGGTAAATCACTGGAGGCAGTTGTAAAAAGATTAGGATTTTAATTCTCACTGTAGCTAGCACACCGTCTAGTTTCCAGAAATTCTCCAGCCTGAGAGACCGATTCCCACCTTATACTGTTATGGACTTGACTTGCTCTGAAATAGACTGTCTTGCGAAAAGTTGGGGAACTGGTTCCATGATTGGTTCTGCCTGAATACTTCCCATAGTAGGTAGGCCAGGGAATTAGAGGAGGGAACAAGCCACGGACTGGTCCTTACTTTGGAAGCATTCATCAATTCCTGATCACTCCTAAACCACTTCTATGACCTATTAGCTTTTTGCAATTCAACAGGCAATTGATTCCCTGAGATCAGTCAGTTCCGTTCATTTTGGGAATAGCGCCTCTGACAGAACCAGTCCAAACCTTTTCGCAACAGCCTCCAGTATGAGCAGGAGGGTGTTGCGAAAGGACAGGAAATCAATTCTGTAGAAGGTGCTATTCCCAAATGGGAACTGACTACCCCCAGGCAATGACTTCTCCCCTGTTTTGCAGCAAGGTAATAGGTTATAGAATTGATTCTTAAGTGTTCATGAATTGAGGAATGCTTTCCAGTATGATTCACACGAAGAGGATTCATTCTGAGTGTAAGGTGAGAAGTTTGTTCTGAGCAGCAGAACAGCCAGGAACTGGAAGGTGAGTTACGTCAGTGAGAATCCGCTTCCGATTCTTTTCGCAATAGCCTCCTCAGAGTCCAATCTGTCTATAAGTAAGATTTCTGTTTCCTTAGAGTACATGTGCCATGCCGGCCACCATCTACAGGTAAGATGGCACCAGTGACAAAGCCAGCTGCATCAGACGTCAGATACAAGATGGTGGCTGCCACCTCCGCCACGTTACCCACACGCTGTAATGGGTGGATAGCTGCCATGTCCGCATAGAACTGAAATAAGAAAAATGTTTTTAAAGTTAAGGTGACCATGTCCACTATCATTGTATCAAATTCAGGGTTTCTCATGAATCATCATCTAGACGACATTAATCCTCAACCATGTGATACATCATCTGATCAGTATATGAAATATATCTTCTCCAAAACAAAGAAAACCTACATTCTGTATTAATTTCTACCCTAGTAGTAAATTATGTATGTCTAATTTCCTATAGAGGTGGTACCACCCTAAATACCCAGTGCGGACCAGAAAAAAAAGGTTTTGGTGACCTTGGATGTAACATTTGAAATACTTAAAATTCCTTGACAGTTTAGCACAATACACCAAAATTTAGCTTTTGAAATGGAGAAAATCATGCAGTAGGTCCAGAATATAAAAGTCAGGCTTGATTTTTTTTTAAATTGCCATGGCAACCACCACACTGATTTTGAGCAGTGAGACCTGACTAGTGTAGGAATACACTATATGGTCATTTCACCCCTATAACCCTCCACTGTTTTCTTGATATGATATTACCTGACTCTGGACTAAAGAAAAACACTTCCTGATTATTTTGATACCAAATAACCATGGGTTTAAGCCTTTCTCTCCCCACAAATGGTCCGAATTCATTGAAATAACAAAATTTCTGAGGAACTATTTGGCCATTCTACCTGGAAGTGGCTGAATTAGCACTTAGGGTGGTACCACCTAGAGGGAGCCTGTGTGCAGTGAATGAATGGGGCCCAGTGCTAATTTTACTCAAAGCCTGTCATACTATAATAGCAGACCCTAAGAGAATACAGCCCTGTGAACATAGCCTTGAATCCTGAACTGACGGCTTAACGCTATGGGATACTTCTTCAGTAGGGAGGCTTCATGACCTTGAAGGCCACAAATGAGGTCAAGAGGTCATGCAGTGATGGCGGCCAATTGTTTGCCACCCGTTGGCTGCTGGTGTGCAGTGATAATGTATTTAAAAGATTTGGGCTGAATTAGGAACCAATATAACAAACTCCAAGCTCTTAGCGAACTAGAAAGCTAAGGATACTGTCCCTACACCATCCATCAATCCATCAGTTCCATCCTGCGGCCATCAGTTTATTTTGTTTTTGTATATTTGTTTAAGAGCCCCCACTCCAACTGACGAAAAATTCTATAGTGTTAAGTAAGGAATTTCGTCAGTGCTGCAGGCTTCAGGCCTGTTACAAAGTGTTCATGAGGCTTCAGGTCTGTTACAAAGTGTTTATCAGGCTTCAGGTCTGTTACAGAATGTTCATAAGGCTTCAGGCCTGTTACAAAATGTTCATAAGGCTTCAGGCCTGTTACAAAGTGTTCATAAGGCTTCAGGTCTGTTACAAAGTGTTCATAGGGAATGGGAACACATGAAACCCCCAGGGCAGGGATGCATTAATGTAACCCTGGGGAGTTCACCAGGGCTGCATTCATGCATCATGAAAACCGATGGCTCAAAATAATTATCTGACATACCTGTGCCACTTTGTGTGGTGCACCCTCCATGTAGCCTCCAGGTCTGATAAAGATGTCAGTCTCTATAACGCCAGGCCTGAAATAACAACAAACACTGAGACTTTATGGGCCGCTAATGCATTGATACATATTGCGCATTGGTCACCATGATGCATGGACCCAGCCCAGGCGAGTGACTCTCCAGGGCTGCATTCTTGCATCAAGCTGACCCTATGAGGTTGATACACTCCTGTAGGGTCATCATGATGCTCCAATGAACTGCTGGTGAGCAGACTATCCAGCACTTCATGGCTGCTTAAAATTGTCAGGCTGTCATTTTGTCATATTTTGCAGGGTGCTGAAATTGATGAGTAGGCAATGCTTTCTGGATTGCAACATGTTTTAGGAACCAAGATCATTTTGCTAGACATTTGGGTTTCCCAGCTTAGCATTACTAGGAGAAGCCTACTTGTCTAGCAAAGTGATTTGGGTTCCCAATTAACATATAGAAACCCCAAAAGCATTGCTAGACTCAGCGTGCAGAATTCATTCACACTGACATACGTCTGGGCTAATCTAATACCGTTGTGGCTAGTATAGGCACTTAGGCGCTCATTGATTTCAATCCCACTGTACCCTGGCGCTTACATGAGACAGGCACTTATTTGAATACTGCTTTTAGTGGTTAAGATGAACTTCAGTGCCCCTATAGCCCTGACGCTTATTCGAGACAGGCACTTATTTGTAAGCCTGGCGCTTTAACAGTTGTACTTACGTGATGCAGTTTACTCTGATACCTTTAGGTGCTACTTCTGTTTGGGAAAAAAGAGAAAGATAAGAGAACAATAAAACACTAGAAAAACCAATATGAGCCAAAGGAAAAGGCTGTCAAAGTGTAGATATTAGGGCTGGACATGTTTTCAGTCTACTGCTTTATATATATATATATATATATATATATATATATATATATATATATATATATAATTTAGATAAAGCTTTCAGCTAAAATCATTGCATTTGGTAGATTTACTAGTCAGTGGGCAATAATTTCTTAGGGTAATACTACTGCACACAGCAACTACAATTAGACAGCCTCAAAGTTAGTGTCAGTGATTGTAGGTAAGGCTAGAGATCCACTGCCGCGAATTTCTTGCGAATTGTACTCATGCGTGTGTTCTCGCAGAAAACATTCTACTAGTGGATCAGCTGCTGAGACAATGTACATGCGACGTCTGTGAGACCTGCGAGGACATTCGCAGAAATCAAAAATTTTTGATATTTGCAATAAGACACGCACAAGTACAATTCCCAATTAACTTGCGGCAGTGGATCCGCACCTTTATGCATAAGGACTGCTATGTATGACCAGCAACTATGTGGTAATCACATGGAGTTAGGCTTGGTAGTCGTAGTGCTGCATGCACTATCATTTATATGACCAACACTATTGGGTTATAATGTGATTTAATTAAGGGTCCCCACTACGATTTGAAAGTGAGGAGTCATAGAGTGCTAAGAAATGACCTCCTGTACTATTCCAGACTAATTGTGCAGACTTTACCTTGCGCCACAATCTGTGTTAGATGACAGACACCGGCTTTTGCGACACCATAAGCTGTGACGTAGGGCACCTAAAAAGATGAAACCCATGAGAACCCATTGTTTAGCAGGGACAAGCAGAATTCTGTCATATTCTCTAATTATGTATGACATATGATTGATCCATAGCACAAGACCTCATATCAGTTGGCAGAAAAGGATGATGTTTATTCCAGCATATTGTACAGAGTCTTAGGTGGTGATGTGATGGCTATACATGGAGTACAGTGTAATAGTGGTTTATAGTGATGAATATTATGTAATAATGTAAGATGGCTACAGTTAAGGAATTGGCTATATAAGAAGTCTGAGGACATGGTTAGTAATGACTAACGGGACACTCACCAAAAAGCTTACTAATGCTAACTGAAGAAGGCAAATATAAGAAAACAAAATTGTTGTTTTGTCTAGTTGGATTAGAGCATGGAGTATGTTATCTTGGTTCCCATTTTTTCTTATTTGTTTTCACTGGTTAGCAACATTGAGGCTATTTACTTATTTCTTTGTTAATCGCGCCCTGGCTCCTAATTAGGCCAAATAAAAATAGGTCTGCTTCCAGTCACTTGACCGACCCTAGCAAAATAGGGCAAAAAAATTGAATTTTTTCATATTTTAAAGAGGTTTTTCATTACTTTTTGAGGATTTTTTTCTGTATCCTTTTCGTGGTCATTTTCCCATCATTATTTTACAATGAAATCAAAGAATTTGATACATCCATTGTGCCCTAACATTTCCTATATAAATGTAAAAAAAAAATCATTTTCAATACCCTTGTACCCAGGCGCTTATTCTAGACCATCTCTTATTTGAGACCCCGGCGCTTAACTCTTCCTTTACCGATCACGAATTTCTGCGAAAAAAATTGTCGATTTTTGGCCGATTTTGAGCATTCTATATTTCCCTCAAAAATGCATGAAAGATCACAATCTTCTCAGAAGTCGTTGTATGCTATGGGATCTCTAGATATTCCAAACCGATAGTTCCTCATATGATTTGCTGAGATATGGTGAGCCTCTAAACATAAGAGCGAATTAAGAAAGGTTTAGGCTTACTGAATACATTGTATTTTAGGCAAAAATCATGAACAATGCAAAATTATTTCAATTATTTTTTAAAAAAATCCTCGTCCCAATAAGAAGCTTATTCGGACGAGACCACTTCCGTCTCGCAGACTCACCTTTTCTTATTCAGACGAGATTTTCTGAGAGACAGGAATCTGAGAAACAGGACTTATTCTAAGAAACAGGACATGTTCTTATTCCGACATTGTCTGGGAAACGGGAATCTGAGAAACAGGACAAGATAATCATTTTCCTGGTCAACATGACCTTTTTTCTCCCCTTTATAACTGAGAGAGAGAGGACAGATCACGGTCTACACTTGGTTGGTCACACAAAACTGGGAAACAGGACAACTGGTAAACCTGGTCAATTTTCTGAGGGACAGATAATGGTCTACACTGGTAAAGTCTAAAAGAGGACAGATTTTCTCCTTTTCCCACGCATGTATACAAAACCTTTTATGGGGGGGTCATTTTTATTAAATCGATTTTCAATGGAGGGGAGGGGTTGGAATCATTTATGTCCATGTCAATGACTCCTTCTGTGTTTGTTCCCTTTGCTGCCATTCCTTTCCATATAATAAATGATACTCGCAGGGCATCATTTGCGAATTTTCTAGGAAACGGCACATTAAGGAAACGGGACATTAAGGAAACAGGACAAATCCAAGGTTATTTGAGAAATTGGAATCTTGTGTGCCAACTTCCATCCCTCAGAAAATCTCGCCCTAATAATAATGTCCTGTTTACTAGTTACCTGTAACCATGACATTGTCCTGTCTCTCAGAAAATCTTGTGCGGATAAAATAGGACTCATTTCCCAGATTAAAGCCAATTGTCCTGTCTTTCAGAAGATCTCGTGCAGACGAAATAGGTCTCGTTTCCCAGATTAAAGTCCCGTTTCTCAGATTCTCATTTCTCAGAATATCTTGTCCGGATAAGATTCTTATGCTGATGAGCATCTCATCCGAATATCGTCGGCCGTCCTGAGATATGATTGTTTGAATGTCAAATAGATCCCTACTTTCTGGAATATGTATACACGCTGTCCTACAACTATCACATACTATAGGTCTATCGGCCGATAGAGGGACCATATCGGGTGGTGGAAAATGGGCCTAAAGGAAGAGTTAAACAAGCCATTACAGTATGTAATACAATGCAAAAACATATACAATACTCACCGGTCTGGTTCCGGCAATACTGGACACATTGACGATTGAACCTGTTAATTTGGTGAAGAATGAAAATTGTCAATTTTGTGACACAAAGAATTATTGGTGATATAATTGGAAATAAAAAAAAATTGCATAAAGATATATTCTTATAGGAAAATATAGAAGTTTAAAGGCCTTATTCCATTTCAGTCAGTCAAAGGTAAAGTCCAGATCAGTTGGCTGAAAAAGTCTGACTGAATAAGTGGTACCTGATTTCATTGTGAACTTGACTATTTCGGTTAAATTTTTAGACTTTTCAGTCAGTTCTCAGACTTTGTAAGTCAGTTCACAAACATTTTCAGTCCACCTTTGACTTTAAGTCAGTACACCTGATTCCACTGGCATCAGTCAACTGTTAAGTGGAGAAAAGTTGACTGAAAAAGTCTGACTTAACTGGAAAGGTCAAAAGTTAGACCTGAACTGACAAAATCTGACTAAAAGATTTGCGGTGACTTTTTGAAATTTAAATAAAGTTAAAAACTCCCTGGAAAAGTTTGACTTTGACTGGAAAAACTACTGCCACTGATCGCAAGTCTGCATAAAAGTTGACTTTTTCAGCCAATTTTGACTAAAAAGTTCTGCATGGAATCATGAAAAAAGGAAAAGTCTGGCAATGAGTTTTGGTCAGATATAATTCAAAAATAGTGAAATCAAGTGAAAAATCTTTCAGCATTGATAAGTACACATACAATGATACTCCGTATATATAAGGTGTATTGCACATAAAGACGCACCCACAGCTTTTTGATATGTTTGATATAACTTCAGCTCTGCTCAATAGATTTCCAAAATTCAAAAACCTATTGGTAGCCTCATGCTGCAGACACCCCGGTATAGCCTGGGGGGATGGGGCTTGTTAGATATAGTGGGGAGGGGGGTCATTTTGAAAAAAAAAAGAACTTCTTGGTGGAGGGCCCAAAACTAAGCATGGGCAATTCAAGTACTCATTGTGATGTGTCATTCCACACGCAGGTTTGTATATTGATGAATATTGCACGAGCCGAAGGCGAGTGCAATATCGTCAATATACAAACCGTGGGCTGTCATATTTATGCCATAATACGTTTATACCACCTTTTCCTCCATAATAACATTAATTTCCTACCTGATATCCCCAGAATAAAAGCTGTAGAAGACATTTTGTAAGTGCCACCGATCCTCCCCTGTTCGCTATGCGAGAAGCCATTTTTTTTTTTTTCCTTTTTTTTTTGTTTTTTTTCCTTGTCGGGAGTGGTACCGCTGTCTTTACACCCATTTTTCGTATTGAATCCAACGATGACATGTCAAGATATTAAAACATACACATCCTTACACATTCTAGATGATCCCTCCATGGTTATTATGTCCAATATGTTCAAAATAAAGAAGAATCCAATGATTTTTCCATCGTAAGCAAGTCACAGTGCAGCCATTCCTACCCACCTCCTCCTCCAACGAATTGTGTCAGTGACCTGTATGTAGGTCAGAGGACTAACAAGGCAGATGCCAAGAATGGCCAGACCACGTCCCTTTTATGATGGAAAAATCCTTGGATTCTTCTTTATTTTGAATATATTGGACATAATAATCATGGAGGGATCATCTAGAATGTCTAAGGATGTGTATGTTTTAATATCTCGACATGTCATGGTTGGATTCAATACAAAAGATGGGTGTAAACACAGCAGTACCACTAGCGGGTAGGTCCTACAGGCTTTTTATTACCCCATATTAAAATCGGCATTCCTTCGTTGCTGGTACCCACCCAAGAGCTGCAATATTGAAATAGCACTGAGTACTTGGCAGGAACAAGATAAAGCAAACGAGGCTAGTTGAAAGTGTGTATTATTTTCAAAGTTAACTTGATTTTTCTCCTTAAATACACCTTAGACATTATTTTCATCCCCTAAATAATATTTCCCCGCACTCTTATAAAACTAACTCCTTGGATTAAATTAGATTTAAGAAAAACACTTGTATATATTAACATAGGGGTTCATCACCATACAGTGTGGCGCAATGGCTAACGTCCTTGCCGACCAGCACTGCGGCCGGGGTTCAATACCCCTACGAGTTGGGACGATTTTTCACATTGAAACAATGGCGAGACTGAATTTGTATGTCTCCCCACTGTCCCAAAATATTCCAGCTTTATCTCAAAAAAGTATATCCAAAAATCCCAAAAAAGCGCATGTGTATATGCTCTCATAAGGCACTGGTAGAAGAGGGCATAACAGTAAGGGAGGTGCAGGAATAGTGGTATAACTGAATTTGTAGGGTGGGTCAGAAAAAATTGCAGATCCGCCAAAATCCATCAAGCGGCCCGCCGCCCCCCAGCCGGCAATAAATGACTTGGCGTTAGCTTTAACATTACCTTTGGTTTTCTCTAGGTGTGGTAAGGCTCGTTTAGTCAACATGAAGACGGACTTCAAGTTGGTCCTGTACATAAGGTCCATATCATCTGCTGTGGCTTCCTCCATTGTACCATTAACCCCAGCTCCAGCATTGTTTATCTGTCATCATTAATGATGAAATCACATATATATAAAGACAGTGGTTTGATGAGATTCTTATCTTCCATTTGAATGAAAATCACAGAAAGGACATTACATCTGGCCTGGATTTTCTTTTGAAGAAAGGCTTAGTCAAAGTATTGTATTCCTTTGAGTCTATGATCATGAATAAAATTGTTAAGTAGTTATAGTCCTTACGCCAAATTTGCCTCTAGGCCTATAAAATGTTTGATTACCAATTTTGCACAGTAGACCTGGTGATGCTTTCAGTATTGCTCCATGTGTAGGGAACCAAATTTATACATTGTTAGACATGAGGTCTCTTAACTAAAACATCACTAGGAGAAAAGGTCATAGACAGTGGTTCATATCAGATATTTAGGATACTGAAATGATATGACCTAATTTTCTCGCCCCAATAACCACTTACCAAGATGTCAACGCCTCCAAATTTCTCAACGGCTTTATCGACAAGAGCGTTACAGTCAGCCTCCTTAGTCAGGTCTCCCACAACCAGCAGGATCTGTGGTAAAAGACAAATTAGTCATAAGGGAGGAGTCATTCATTGCCGGGTGGAGGGGGTCATTATGAAAAAGAGCCTCTTGATGGGGAGACCAAAACCTAATACACCTTCACACTGGGGCTCAAAACTAAATATGGAAAATTCAGGTACTCATTGAGGCGCATCATTCCACATAAGCACCAAATTTTCGGCAGGAGGGGTCATTTTTGGAAAATCAGTTCTTAGTGAAGGGGGGGGAGGGGTTGCGGTAGCTTTTTATCATATTGGGGGGGGGGGGTGTCAAAGAGAAATTTGCCAATCTGTCCAAGTCGATCAAGCCCCCCCCCCCTCATCTGGCAATTCGGCCCTCATTACAATTACCACTAAGCTGGTTTGTCCATAACCCGAATGCCGGTACTACACTGCACAAATTCTCACAATTAAACATGATCTCAGACAAATGTTAGTCATAACATTCAGTTCATAATCTGTTCTGGATATGCATAATCATTACTCAATGTGTCATATTTCAACATTTTCTAAAATGTTTCCCTCGTCTGATTTGATTCTAATACATTCTTACTGCTCATCACTTGCAAAAAAGGCAAACCCTAACCCAATTATCTCCATAATTTAATGTATTGCACTAATAAACATATATATTATCATGGAGTTGTTACATTTTCTACAGGTGTGCCATGTTGCTGGCAGGCCTTGCTGGTCTTCTTGAGGTTTTCTTCATTGCGTCCGCCGAGTACAATTTTAGCTCCTTGTTTAGCGTATGCCACTGCCGTACCAGCACCGATACCTGCACTTGCACCTGGAGTAGGAAGGTGTCAACCTGTTACATAAAGGAAATATGAAGGTTATAAATGCTTATCGTACAGAGCAGCTATAGATTACCACCTATGATCACTGGCTCGTTTCAAATCTTAACAGCTGTGTTCAGTCGTAGTACCTAAAGAAATGGCCTCCAGAGAAATGCCATAAGTTTGCACCTACCAGTAACTATGACCACTTTGTCCTTGTAAGCCGCCATCCTGTCTGAAAATCACACACCACACAGAGTTAGTAGGCTTTACACAAACTTTGTACACATAATACAAGCTAGCTGTCTTCCTATTATCCACACGGACACATTAATGTACCACACAAAGTAGGCCTACGTATTGAACCTGACACTACTAGACCTACATATTAGGGAGTGATCATTTTTTAACAACGGGGGGGGGCTGGTGGGTTTGAGGGGGGGTCAGAATTTTTTCAATACCTCTGATGGGGGGGGTCAAAATAATTTCACCTGTTTTCAGTGGAAAACCCCGCGCGTTACTATGGGCTAAAAAGGGATGTTCGCGCGCGATTTTTGTCCCTTATGGGAGGGGTCGAAAAAATCTTACCCCCTCGAGAGGAGGGGGGGTCGTAATATTTTTTGCGCATCCGCGCGCAAACCCACCAGCCCCCCCCCCCTGTTGTTAAAAAATGATCACTCCCTTAGGGCCGAATTATTTATTGCCAGCTGGGAGTGGGGGGTGGGCTTGGTGGATTTCTGCAGGGTGGCAATCTTTTTTTCTTCAGACCGCCCCTCCAATTAAAGTCCCTTCCCTGTGCCCCCACCCCTACCAAGGAAAAAAGCAGATGGGCATGTGGAATGATGCGTTGCACTGAGAACTTGAATTGCCATATTTAGTTTGGTGTTTAAGCTGCCCCCAGTGTGAAGGTTATAATGACACGGCCCTAAAATATGGGTGTGCTTAGTATTTGATTATACACCATGTATACAAAGCATAAGACTGAGATCTAGGCCAACACTCACCAAAGTGGTCTGATTTATATACTATTGAAGGCCGGTGCGCCATTCTCTTGCCATTTACCAATTGGATCAACCAATCTACATGGTGGCCATGTTTATTGTTCCACTACAAAAGGGCGGCAGATGGACAAAAACTGCTTGGACATTGTACTCAGACACTGCATGCTTGGACATTTTGCTTGGACAGGACAACATTGCCAGTCATTGTGCTTGGGCATTGTCTTTGGGCATTGTGCTCAGACACTGTGCTTGGACATTCAGTGTTAACGAAACATGAAAGAAGTGTGACTCTAGACATTGAATAAATCAAATAGCAAAAGACGTCCAAACAGTGATTTTTTTTTTTTTTTTTTTTTTTTTTTGGGGGGGGAGAAGGGGTTGTGCTCGGACATAGATGTTCTGTCAGAATGGAATAGACAAGCTCAGACATGGGGTGCTTGGACATTGGGTGCTCGGACATAGGGTGATTGGACATAGGGTGCTCGGACCGAATTAATATTCACCATATTTATTTTCTTCCTGTTTATGTCACTGTCACTAGATCTACAGATGTAATAGTGGTCTGCTCATAGTGGTCCGCTCAGACATAAGGTGCTCGGACATGAGGCATCACCTGTCCAAGCACATGGTCACTTGTGTCTGAGTATTTGTGTCCGAACACTGGCCCTGCCCACCCCCAAACCCCAAAAAATTGGTTGTGTCCAAGCATAATGGATGTCCAAGCAGGTCTCTAGGCCTATTTCCCGCCCATTTGAAGTCTAACAACATGGCTGAACATTAGATACTGTTATCCTATTGGTTGTACCAATCGGCAAATGGCAATTGGCAATTGGCAATTGGCAAATAGCAATTGGCAATTGGCAAGAGAATGGCGCACCGGCCTTCCATAATACACTCATAGATACCACTCTGTCACTGACCCAGTATTAGACTATGTGTTCATTTTAGATATATACTTTCTAGGGCATATGGCTTCAACACCACCCTAGTGTTTAAGATCTGAACCCAGGGAAGGTGCTGCAAGGTCTCATGGAAGGAAATGGTCAACACACGATAGCACCCATTGGGAGATGTTCATTTTCTAAAATCACCCTATATAGATCAAATAGATACAATTATCCCTCCTTCATACTATAGACTGGCTTAAAATATCAATTAACCAGGAAAGTTTTGAGCACCAGTCTAGCGCATAGAAGCACCCTAGGCCATATTTGAATATGGAGGGGGTTTAGACCCCTCCATATTCAAATATGGACCCAAATATCACCTCCATATTTATTATCAATTGCCATGAAATGGGGAAAAACACGACCTGACTCTGCCTAAATTTGGACTGAATAAAATGAAGATTCACTATTTCCAATGTATCCCGTGAATAAAATGGGTAAGCACTCTGAGTACTAGTTTTATATTTATTGGCATTATTTTCAACATGGTTATTGGCCATTCAGTCAAGAAGCTTCAATAGATAGGAGGTGAAACTCAGAGCTTTATCTATAGACACAGTGTAACAGCCCCCCCTCTACCCCCCCCTTAAAAGTAGGATCCCTTTTGTGTTCAGTATTGAGTCCTATGTAGGATAAGGGGGTTTATAGAGATGTCAGGAATCTTTATCAGAGTGATATCAAATGGAAACAAGGGTCACCTATACCAAAAAATCCTGCTGAATCCAAAATTTGTGATCTTGATTCTCAAAATTTGATCAAAGTACCTAAAAAGGAGGTTTGATGATGAGAATATTTTAAAAATGTACAAAAGTTATATTGAAAATGATTGGAACTTTTTATAGATGCAACATGCTAATCAAAGTCAATACCTCAATCTACATAGCGCAATGTCTGCCTATCTCAACCTGACAAGTACTCTCCCTGTGTATGGCTCTGCCTCTCCCACATACTGCCTATCCCTTAGTCTACCTATCACTCATACTACCTATCCCTTGAAACATTTAGAGTTTAATTAGGTTTTTCCTCAAATGGCTTAAAGGATTAAAGTTTACCCCTCACCTTTGTACCTAATTTTCTCTGTACATCCTTACCATTAGTCTACCTATCCTCAATCTGCCTATCATTCTCTTTACCTATCCCTCATGGTGACTATCCTGAAGGATAGGTTACCTCAAGGATATATAGCATGAGTGATCAGTAGATGTATGCCTGAGGTAGACTGTTGGATTTGTTCTTTAGGGGATAGGTTGACTAAGAGATCATAATGAAGGTTGGATATGAGCTATCCCAGCTGACCAAGCTGTGATAGGTAGGAAAGCTATAAAGTGAGCTTGAGGGATAGGTATTGAAGAGGATGGGTAGCAAGGAGGATAGGTAATAAACAGTCTATGGCAAAAAAGTGTGTACTTTGTCCGCCTTTCTCATGGATATCTTACTATGAATTGGTATGGTTGTTTCGACTCTCATTTTTTATATGAAATAAAAATGATTATACCAGCTGACTTTAATACTCAAATATACACCTAGTCATATTGGTTCTAGTCACAAGATCCCTTCAATTTATGTTCATGTAAACAACTTTAGATCTTTAGGGAGTGGTCATTACTAAGCAACAGGGGAAGGATGGTGGATTTACCTCTAAAGTAAGTATTCCAATGTACAGTTGATGGGACAAAAGTTCTTTTCAGTAAGTTGATGTTGGATGTAGCACCAATTAACATCACTTCTATTTTTAGAGTTTTAATTATTATTATTTTTGCCGTCTACTTTTTTAGTTGTGTCAACAGCTGTAACTTCAGATCCTGTAATAACTACATCAGACCCACCTCTTAAGACCAAAGGTATTGCCTTTTTCTATTCTTCTTTTCTTTTTCGTGGCTCTAAGGTGTGGCTTAAAATATATAATTGTTCAATTTCAATGAGTTGAGAAAATATTGCATGAGGGATCCCTTTTCCCTTTGATATGAATATGGTGAATCATTAAGATTTTGCACACCTGTTGTTGTGAGTCACTTGCCAATCGGTATTGTCCATTGTCTTGCATATAAATGTCCATTCATTGGCTTATGAAATAATGAAAATTCCATATCTATATCTAAGGGAGGGGGAATCAGCCATAAGCCGTGGAACAGGGAGGAGGGGTCTTCAGGCCCAGTTGAAAGTTGGGGGAAGGGATCAAACTATGTTTGGCCTCCCTCAACCTATTGGGAAGGAAGAGAAAATAAAGGCTCAAAATGCCCTAAAATATGTAAATATCAAGGTAAAGTTTCTAGCACCTACTTACATTAATATCCCTCACTCCCTTCTACTTGTGTAGTTGAAGAAAGGTTCCCCATTAAAACAATCTTCCATAAGTTAACAATCATTTCACTGTACAACAAATTTTCACTTTTTGGGAAAAAAAACGGAGCTGAAACCCATTAATTCCTATGTATTTTGACCTGGGGAAATAAAAAATAACATCCGTTTTTTGCTGGTGGCTCTCACTTTTGAGATACCAAAACACACTAGAATTGCCAATTTTTGGCCTCGGTAGCCAAATCCATGTTATTGCAAATTATACAAAGACCAGATTTTGCATCAAATCTGATATAGTTATCTTTGATCACCATTTCCAACCCCATATCTAATGAATTGCTCATCCTTTGACCCTGTATTATGCAGAAAAAAGTTCTGAATAAGCTCAAACTGTTAGCCAGTTGACACTTGTTCAGGACTCTTTTGCTTGCCTCTTGTACACAATGTTGGGATCATACCAATTCGGACACCATTACTAACCTGCTAGAAGAAAAGGTAACCACTATCTTTGGTAGCATTTTCCCATCTTAGAGAGGTTCTATTGGAATCTCTCCCCATATGTCACTTACCGAGCCACATTTTTTTGGGGGGAAAGAATGCGAGGTCAGATGCAGGAAGCAGATCTTTAAGGACATCTTGCATTTGAGTTTCTGATATGTGCCAGAAGTGGATCCACATGCTGTACCTAATTCCCAGCCCTGTTGTTCCCAACAAACCTGTTATGGCTGCACTGAGAGCAGGCCATTATGTCCATTTACTATGTAGCCTCTTATCACACGATTATGGATAATCTCGATGTTAAGATACAACCTTACTCACCATAAATCATGGCTTGTTACTCTAAATGATCCAAAAATCAGTGTTTCTAGGAAATTAACGTGGAAATTTGGCTGTCATTTTTAGAGGGTCCCCTTGTACAAAAATGAAGCAATATAACCCCAAAACCAGGGGTTGTAATGCAGTGTACATGAGATCGAGGCTATTAGGTGTGGATATATGTAAATCTTGACCCCTAGTGGTATGATCCAACTTCGACTCTAGCTTCTGGACTACCCAGACTGCTACAACTATGCATATGGAGTATGCCAATACCGAGCACATAATATTCAATAAAACTGTTTCTGATGCCCGAAATAGTAGAGGCCTAGGTGCCACTTTTGGGTGAAATATGATTTGCAGCAGTGTCAAAGTTAATTATATAACCCAGACAAATGCTATGAATGAGATAAGAAAGTTGGGCCGAAAGTTGTTGCACAGATTTGGACTATACTACATAGGTGAACATAGTGAGATCATTGCCCTCGGGGAGATTTTCAGCCTATATTTCTAGAGAGCCAATAGGCAGTTTTTAACCTCATTTTCCGAATCAGCATCCTCAAATTAGGTATAATTGGTATGTTTGGTCTCTGTTTCTTTCTGGCCGTTGTACAGTGTTTTCTATGATAGAATCAAAATTTCCATTTCCTTTCCGGTAGAGCAAATCAGAGCATCAGTGGTTGTGAGTAAAAGATATGTGTTTAGTAATGTCTTGTTGGCATTCTGTGAAAGCCATTTCCATACAAATCTAATGTACATAGGTAGTTCCTCTGTACTACCACAGGTGTCAGTACTGGGCTTTAAATTGACCAGTTACTTGCCAGGCCCATGCTGGCCCAGCTATTTTTTTGCACAAACTTTACACCAGGGGGAGTAATGCATGACCCCCATGCTAAGAACTGGTTTTGCATCTTGAATCGGCCATATTGTGTTTTGACCCCCCCCCCCACCAGTGTGAAGGTTTTTGGGCTTTGCACATGGGCCTTGCATCCTCCCCCCGAGGAGGCTCTTCTTCAAAATGGTTCCCCTAGATCAACCAACCTCCCCCCCCCTCCCCATCCTTCACCCAGCTAGCAATGAAATTAATTTGGCCCTTGGCAACCCATTCCCTTGATGAGGTTACATGGTCAAGTGTGATTGTTTGTATTGTGCCAGTTTGATTGAACAGTCATCAGAAATCTCCCAATTATGAGATCTATATGAACATCTTATTTTTTTAAAATTATATATAATAGACACATTTCGGACAACAAAACATAAGTTTCAGATGATATTTTATTAACCAATAATAATCATGTAGATCACAACGTTTCAGCACAAAGTTGCCTTCATCAGGTGATCTTCTTTTTTTGTATCTCTCATATAAAAGCTACTAGGATGAAAAATGTTAAAATATAGAAATAACTATCCCAATGTTTGGACGTCTGAAAGACGTATATTATTGCAAACGTTTTTCTCTCCAAACCTTTTCCAAATGTTTCAAAAGTGTATTTTCCAAGTGGTTAAAATACAGAACGATGTGGTAACTTTTACTACACTGTGTCATGAAGTCTTTTGCAACGTGAGGATGTCCCTGTGTAATGCAGCAGCACATAAAATCACCTGATACTGATACTATTCATACCTCACAATATATATCGTCACATACATTTAAGCAAATGTCCACGACCATGGGATATTTTTACATCGTATTCCCTGAGGTGGGACTGGTGAAGCCATTATATGGCTTAGTGGGATACGACCAGTCCCACAGACATGGAAGTGGACATTTGCATTTATGTCATGGCCTAGGGGTTCATTTTGCTTTTAAATAAAGAAAAACAGCTCAGATCTGTTCGAAATCCAAGATGGCGGACACCCATTGAGTACGGACACATTGTATTCAATGCCCCACATTGAATACGGCAGTTCTAGTACTAATCTATAGTGACGTTCGTATCAGCCATGACATAAAAGATATTAGCAGTGTGCTCAGATGGTAATCTGTATCATTTTAGTAGCTCTGAATGAAAGTCCATTAGTTATTCCACACTTGTGTTTGTTATTTTAGCTCTGACGACCAACATCACTCCAGACACTGAAACAACAACCTCAGACTGGACTAGCTCTAGTGAGGGTAAGGTTTTTTGAAAATTCATGCATTCCTGATTTCATTTTAGTCTTGTGCCAAATGGATTTAAAGAGTGCTTGATTACCAACCCTGTGCAATAAAGTTGGCAATACCTTTTGGACTACTATATGTATGGGGATCCTGAATGAATTAGCTATACTTTTAACAGTTTAAAATTGCCAACATTATGCTCATAGTCTACTTTGCCACTGTTGTTGGGAGATACATAAGCAAATGTCCACGACCATGGGATATTTTTACATCGTATTCCCCGAGGTGGGACTGGCGTATCCAGGGGGGGGGGGTGATTTTGTCTCCAAACAATTTTATCTTCCCCTGCCCCCATTAAAGGTCAACTCATTCAGGGAGAGGGTATGTACTTTGCTCAGGGGGAAATTCTAGCCCCCCCTCTCCAAAATGAAAATATCTCACAACATATTTTGGAGGGAGGGGAGGAGGTGAGGAGGGTAAAAAATCTTGTGCTGATTATATTAAAGGTATTTGTGTAATGCATTATTGAACTTGAATGTTTAATTTTTATTTAACAGGCACAAAGAAGGCATTTTGAGGAATGGAAAAAGTGAACAAAGGAATCTACAGGAAACCCTTCCATGGACGTAGATATGCAGCTCAATTGATGACAGTGATTCAGAATAAAAATGAATGCAGAATAAAGTCATACCCCTACCCACCCCTCTCCCAAACCCCCTCCCCCCATCCCTATCCCAGGGGAAAAAAAACTGACGCATGTGTCAGGATGAGTCAGTATGTGTTAATGCCCAGGTGTCAGTATGAGTGTGCATGTGCCATGACACATGTGTCAGGCCTGAGTCAATATGCGTTATAGCTCAGGTGTTAGTATGAGTGTTGATTTGCCATGACGCATGTGTCAGGCCTGAGTCAGTATGTGTTATAGCCCAGGCGTCAGTATGGGTTTGCATGTGCCATGACACATGTGTCAGCATGCGTCAGTATGGGTCATCAGTCACACCTGGTGGCACATTTTTTTTCTATACAGCACCAGTGTGAGTACTCACACACAGTGACTCAGAATGACACCAATTTGCTGGGATGCCAGGTGGGGCATAGTCTGTCCTGAAGAGGTGGTCTTGGCCTGGAGCTCTGGTGCTGGAGGAGGTGTGTACCTCTTGCTGTCTTGCTGGTTACTAAGATGGTTGGACCTCCTACAGGGGGCCTTATATCCCAACTCTGGGGCTAATTGCCCCAGACAAGGTTATGTCCAGCATCCAACTGTTATGTCTCTACTACAATGGAGTTACATGATTGTTAAGGGATGCCTCCTTTGAACAGTGCAGGTAATTGGCTGGTATTCCTGTCTGTGTGTGTCTTCCCCTATTGTGGTCTAGGCCTTATACAGCCATCCTATATATCCAGTACAGACTGGCATTAGAAATGCTATTGTTAGGCTGATGGGAGTCTGCTGAGCGGCCATGCGGGCAGCGCCGCCAGTCGGTAGGGATGTGGGCAGCACTGATTGTGGGTCTTAATGGTGTTTCATATATATGTGACAGAAACATATTATAGCTATATAATACTTAATGACAGTAATAATCATAAATCTTTGGCGGCCAACTAAAATTGATTTTATATTACGCAGCAGCCATTTTGCTCTATGCATAGAGTATATAGTATATCTGGAGTGTGTGCTACCCTTTCTCGGGCCTCCCCAGCCCCAGGCCATCTTTAAAAGGGGTCTATGTCTTGCTTTTCTATCCTCTCTGAGTGTGGGTGGTGTCCATATGCGCGGGCACTGGCACATATTCGTTCCTTGAATCTCCTCTTTCCTGTCCCCTCTTTCTTACATGTGTCTGGTGTCCATATGCACGGGCACAGGCACATGTATTCCTTTGTGACGTGATGTCTAATGTACTTTTTCCGCCATGAATATGACCTTAGCTGTTGGCTTGGCGTTAAACAACCATTACTCACTCACTCTCGCTACCCTTTCTAGGTCAATATGTTCGTTATCTAGGTCAACCTCTCCCCAAACTGCTACCTGACTTCCAGTTTAATACTAAAGCAATGCAAATACAGTAACCTCTGTATGAAAACACTTTTTTTTTAGCGCCTCCCACGCCGCGTAGCGGCGGTACCGCGAAGCGGTACAGGAGTGCGCTATGATGATTTCATTTGCCCCATGTGATGAGGTCTCACAATACAAAATAACAGTGGGAGGCGTTTTTTTACGCGGTCACAACGGCATTTCTTGTTTACCACTGAATTAAATGTTATAGAGTCCAAAGCATCCTAAATCAATGGGAATTAAATGCTCTTTTCCAATGATAATATTTTAGGCAATGTGTGATAGAGGTCTTATACATGTACAATTCTAGAGGGACAGATGGCAGGATACAAATGTAATATCTCTGTGAAAATTTTTAAGCAAAAGGTTTCAAACTTTTAGCGAAATTTTACAATGTCATTTGGAAGGAAACATTTATTGGTGTCAGAAATAAACATTCCTTAATGTTCTCTAAATGTAACACAAACTATTAGTTTTTTTCACATTGTTATGTTAAAAAAAGGTTTCTTTCCGTTATTTCCAACAATGTGTTAAAATGGATGTCATTTTTTTTCATTATTTCCAGAAGGCCAGGAAACAAATGAGTATAAGGGAATTACATTAAATATTCCTAAAACACTTGGAAAGAAAACGTCCATAGAGATGAACCAAATATTAACCTTTTTATTTAGTGATGAACAAATATATTCATGTGATATGGACGTTTTCCTAAAAAAATAAATCTATGAGAAGGGTGCAAAAACATTCTACACAAACATTGTGTAATGGTTTGTTTTACCAGTTTGGTAGTTCAGGCCTTACAGTTAGGAAAGAAGAAGCAAGGCAGCGATTCAAGTGTATACCAATAGTTTTATTCGGATACTCAGCGGCTACCCGGAAGGTGATGGTGGGGCAGCTAGACTTATTTAAGGAATGTCTTTAAGCTCGGAGGCCTGGAGGACCTCTGACATAGCGGCTGAGCCCCGTCTTTATATAGGGACCCTGGTGTTTGTCGCTAGATGTCCCACAGGCCCGGATCGGTGCTGCCACCTATCCGGAACCTTAGGAACACCCAGCGACTGGACTCACCCGCCACGCCAGATGGCACCTGTATATATATGGTACAATATGATACCTCTACAATTGTTTTAACGTGATTTTGAGGTAGAATGCTCAATTTTAAAATGTTCAAATTGCCTACTCGCCCTCTTTAGAGAATAAAAAATTATAAAAAGGAGAACTTGGTGAACAGTGGGTAGCTAGGTTCAATACTACTTGTAATAGCCTACCTCAGAGAGGTCTGGCTTAGATGTTAACTTCAAAGGTGCGGATTAGCAAAGGACTTCACTCATCACACCTCAAGGTGTGGAGTCTTCACACCCACAGGTGTGGAGGCTGAGCTAAAACTACAACTACATTCCCATCTATGTACCAGCAGCCATTGGGCATCAGTTAGTCTTTGCACATGTTGTAAGGTGGTCCAGAGAGTCCAGTCCAATTACTTTAATATCGTACAGGGATCATCAGATAAAAGAGGTGTTCACCAATATTATGCATATGCCACAGGGTACAGGGGACCATTTACAAGTACCACAGCACTGGGAATATTATTACCAGATGTTCATGGACTAGCATCATATGTCTGTAGTATGTCAATGTTTACATGCATTTCTCTAAGTAGCCCAAGCCTGTAGCAGTGTAAGCCAGTAAGGTAGGTCACAAAGATGATAAATGTATACAACTCTGAATCTACTGGGCCAAATGCCTCCATGTTCAGACCAAGTGTACCCACAATGTCAAGGGCCACATACCTGTAGAACATTTACTGGTTTTGTACAAATGTTTGATTAAAGATTCTGAGAGAAAAATACCATGTTATTTTACCCTTTCATTCTGGTACTCTATCAGCAATACCAAAACCGGAAGTCAGATAGCAGTTTGGGGAGGGGTTGACCCAGATAGCGAAGATAAAACAGGCCCGTAGTGCATGGGACTCAGAGCTACCCTTCCACTCAAGTTCCAGTGTCTCTATATTCTATGCTCTATGTAAATATATATAATGATATTAAGATTGAAATGATATCATTTTGAATTCCTTGTAATAATGTGATTAATTTGGAGCAAATAAATTTCTTTGAACTTGAACTTGAAGCTTTTTTGTGGTTACGTCATGAAATTGCCATCACTTTAACCACATGATTATGGATAATCGTGATATCAAGATGCAACCCACTTGGCAGAAAACGTTTTTTTGACGTAAAAAAGTTTTATTTTGGTTCCTAAGTTTGCAAAACTGTTTCTTTTTTTTCAACTTCAAAATAACTTTTTTACATGAACTCAAAAAACGTTATTTTGACGTTTTTATAAAACATTTTTATATCAGGTTAAAAACCGTTTTTTAATGTAAAAGAAACATATATAAAAAACGTTTTTATTTGGTTAAAAAAGCAAACGTTTTTATTTGGTTGAAAATTGGTTGAAAAAAAAAACACGTTTTTCAACATCAAAATAACGTTTTTCAACAACGTTTTTTACCCAAACCAAATAAAAACGTTTGCAAAGGTTAAAAACACGTGGTTTTTATTTTTGCCAACCATAAACCAAGTTTTTGCCAACCATAAATCAGGGCTGATTGCTCCAAATGATTCAGAAGTCAGTGTTTCAGGGAAATTAACATGGAAATTTGGCTGTCTTTTAAGATGGCTCCCCTTGTACCAAAATGAAGCAATAATATTATAACCCCGAAACCAGGGATTATATTGCAATGTACATGAAATCGAGGGTATTTGGTGTGGATATATGTAATTCCTGACCCCTATAGTGGCATGATCCAAGTTGGACTCTTGCATCTGAACTACCCAAACTATTACAGTTATGCATATGGAGTGTGCTTACACTGAACACATAATATTACATGAAGCTGGTTCCAACACCTGCAATGATAGAGGCCTAGCACTACGTTGACTAGGTGAACGTTGGGAGTACGGTTGACCTACCTACATAATGTGTCCTGAGGCATCCTGGAGACTGTTGCGTAAAGATTGGGACCTAGATTCTTACTGTAGCTAACCCGGCTTCCAATTCCCCTCACTTCTCCACCCCAGTTCTCCACACAAAGAGACCAACTCACACCTTATTTTATGTGAATAACTTCTTCCCATAGAGATAGCATTGCAGGGCCGATCCGCACACCCCCAGTGGCGTAACGTGTCTCGATCCACCACAGCGGCTGATCCACTACTGCAGCCTCGTTCCGGGCGCATGTAAACATTCAAAATGGCGGACCACCGCTCGTACGGTGCACTACGGTAACGGATTTTGATAATTTTTCCTTATTTAATCCTCTAAAAACATAAAATAAATATAGAACTAAACTCCCCTGGTATCCTCGGTGGCCTATCCACCCCTCTGGAGTTGTCTCCCCCTCAGGCTAACGCCCTAGTGGGAGACAACTCCCTCGTGGTGGATCGACCACCTCGTACACCACGGTCGTTTAGTTCTATCTATATATTGTAATGGAGTTGACTTTTTTTTCCTGCATTAGACTGCATTGTGAAAGGTTTGGGGAACTGGTGTCTCCATGATTGGCTCCACCTGAACGCTTCCCACATTAAATAGGTCCTGGAATTGAAGGAAGGAACTAGCCAGGAATTGGTTCTCAATTCAGACACACTCACCGATTCCTGACTACTCCTAAAAACCAATTCTATGAACAATTATCTTTTGGCCCAACAGTGAATTAATTCCCTGAGGTCAGTCAGTTCCGTTTTTGGAATAGCATATCTCTGACAGAATCAATTCCCAACCTTTTCGTAACGGCCTCCAGTTTACTAAATAAGGAGACGAATAATGAATTAGTGCCCGGGGGGGGGGCACTCAGATTTCTTTTGACGGGGTGCACGGTTGGGCCTCTGACTACCCTTACCCTTGATGAGAGGGATTTTGGGCAAAAAGTGACACTTAGTGAGACGGATTTTGGTAAAAAAAAAAAAATATGCACAGTTAAGTTTTTTATTTTGAAATTTACCCTTGATGTGCGGAATATTTATCAGAACTGGCAATTTTGATGAAAACTGAAAACTGGTACTTATTTGGACGAGCGGGGTCAAAATATGAGAAAAGTGACCCTTGGTGAGAGGGATTTTGACCAAAACCAGACCCTTAGTGAGAGGGATTTTGGCCAAAAAGTACCCTTGCCAGCCGCACACTCCTGTCTGTGGTATATAGTGAGTGCCCCCCCCGGGAATTAGTCGGTTAAAGCTAAGACAACCATGGTCCAAATAGCATGTAGCTATATAGGTCTCTACATAACGACAGGGCCTTTAGTCTCTATGTATTATATAGCAGAACGCTGTTGGCTGTTGTCACCAGCCACCACCTCATAATATGAAAACTGTGAACCAGTTTTGAACAGAGAACCGTATACCTGATAAACTTCAATTGTAATACAGCCAAAATGGTAAGTTAGATCACTGTTTATTGGGGCGGGGATTTGTATTTTCTTGGATAGATGTAGGGGGAGGGGAATGACTTTTCTTTGTATGTAATTTTGGACATAAAAAGGATTGCCAATTATGGTTATTTCTGTGAAGGTGCAAAGGAGTTCGGTCGGAAGAGGGAGTTGGTTATTAAATCTACCAGATAGCTAAATCAACTTAATTCATCGAGTGGCTGAAAAGAATATTTCCCCGGGAGTGTTTCCCACATAATGTTATCATATATTATGTTATTATATATTATAATGGCAGTGTTGGGGTCATTTTAACAACTAGATCTATACTTTATGTAACAACCTCTTCCACTTAAACAACTAGCCTCTATAAATTCCCCAAACCCTAACTGCCATTGTGCACTCTTAAGCCCCAAAACAGTTTCTGTAATTGATAATTAGGGGGAATGAGTGTCATTAGCCCTCTCTATCCCGGTGTTTCCCAAATACAGTGTTATAGTACTGCATATAAGCAGTACAGGGAGTTAAAGGGTTAAATATGATGTCATACTATGAAAAGCTAGCAGGAAAGACATTGACTATTGCGTGATCTCAGTCCCAATATTGAGACAATCGATATAGTAGGGGGCAAAGATCATGCATGAATGCGCCCTTTGACCTATAGTAACACGCTGGCTTTTTCACTGAAAACAGGTGAAATTATTTTGACTCCCCCCCCCCCCCCCCTGAGACGTTGAAAAAAATTCTGACCCCCCGTCAAGGGGTCCAAAAAATTCGGATATTTCCAATAGAGTGGGTTTTTAAGGGATTGGTCATTATTTACCAACATGGGGGTGGTGGGTTTGAGGGGAGGCCTAGAAATTTCAGACCCCTCCCGAGGGGTGCTAACAAAATTTACCCTCTTTTTAGCAAAAAAGCCCGTGCACTACTATAGATAAAAGAGAGGCGCGAAAATTCTCCATGCCTCCGGCGCAGGGTGAGAGCAAAAATTTTGACTGCTGTCAAGGGAGGGGCATAAAATATTTTCGCCTGCCCTCGCGAAAACCCACCAACCCCCTTCCCTCTCTGTTGTTAAATAATGACCCTAAGGCCGAACTTCCATTTTATTTTCCCTGTCCACTTGAGTGGTCAGGGACTTTTAGGAGGACTGGGAATTTGTTGAGTATGAAATCACAATAGATATACTCCATGTATAGTCTGGGTCACTAACTAACCACATTATATGTATGCTTTGAATTGTGATTGAAGAGTGAGACAGTCAGGTTACATAGGCAGACAGCTAGACCACCACATATTACCTTGCTGTGGCTCTATAGGACTCAGTATGGAGGCCTAGTGGAGCCGCCATTTTAGATTTCACTGGTTGAGGTAAAACCCACGGATAACACACAATGATGGGTACCTTGTCCCTGGTTAACACCAACTTCCAGGGAAATGCTGGTCCCATCTTATCAATTCTTATCAGTGTGTCTCGCCGGAACCAGCCCCACACCAGCTAGTGGCAAATTGAACACTGGTTGTTGGGGTGCCCATCACTAATCCCTATGTTTGGCCTAGCTATGAATTTAGCCTTTCACCTTGCAATAAACTTTCCCTACAACCCTCCTCTACCATGGTCCCTTAATTATAACCCTTACATGACTGCATAGTGCTATAACAAACAATCCCTCCCCCCCCCCGCTCCCTACTCTGTAAAAGTGTGTGTTGAACAGGTCTGAGACGAGGCTGGGAAGAAACCCCAGACTTCAAACATACCCTGTACTCAGAAGTATCTACATGTACATATCTGTCTACAGCCTTAGAAGTACACCCATGGCCATTTCTGTACCTGCTTCCCTGTCATCACTGGATCATGACTACCCTGCAGTGGAGTGCATTCAAGCAGAACATGAGTGGATATCAGATCTTTCATGTGACGTCATACACCTGCTGCTGCGCCATGGTGGAGATCTTCACTGGGGGTCCCACCCATGCCTCTACAGTGATGGCCTACAGTAAAGTAAAAGTAATAGAAAATGGTGAAAATACACATTTTATGTCATTTTAAAACCATCCTTAAATCTACCCACAGCCCCATTATCATACTGTATTCAGGGCTAGAAATGGCCACAACCCTACATCTATGACTGGGGCCGTAAAGAGTGCAGTCTCCAACCTGTTGAACTTACACTGTCTAGCTGTCCCCCTCCCTTCACTGTAAAAAACATGTGTGTTGAACTTACACTTTCTTGTTTCTCCCCCCCCTCCCTACACTGTAAAAGAATGTGTGTTGAACTTACACTCTCTATCTTCACTCTACCACCATCCTTCTTCCTACACTGTAATAAAAATGTGTGTTGAACTTACACTGTCTTGCTTGTCTCCCCCCTCCCTACGCTGTAAAAATGTGTGTTGAACTTTCACAGTCTTGCTTCTCTCCCCCCTCCCTACGCTGTAAAAATGTGTGTTGAACTTTCACATTCTAGCTTCTCTCTACCACCACCCTCCCTACATTGTAAAAAATGTGTGTTGAACTTAAAGTCTTGCTTCTCTGCCCCCTCCCTACACTATAAAAAATGTGTGTTGAACTTAAACTGTCTTGCTTCTCTCCACCACCACCCTCCCTACACTGTAAAAAGTGTGTGTTGAATTTACACTGTCTAGCTTCTCCCCCCTCCCTACACTGTAAAAAATGTGTGTTGACCTTACACTGTCTAGCTTCTCTCCACCACCACCCTCCCTACACTGTAAAAAAGTGTGTTGAACTTACATTGTCTTGCTTCTCCCCCTCCCTACACTGTAAAAAATGTGTGTTGAACTTACACTGTCTAGCTTTTCTCCACAACCACCCTCCCTACACTGTAAAAAGTGTTGTAATGGTTCGTATTGACTCATATGTTGGGTGGCTCTTTGGCTCACTTATCACTAGAGATACCAACACAACACGAGTAGTTCGGGTTGGGCAAAGCCCCAGACTCCCTACCGCTTGGGTAGGCCTTTATTCACGTCTCAGAACATACGTCTGGGCTGGACCATGTCCAGTCCCCTTCTGCGGATCGTCCGGCTTCTTAGTAGAAGCTGGACGCGAGGCATGGTGCTGCCCCCTCTTGTACCAAACGGGTATCGCGAAGTGACACCTGGTTGGCATAGAAGGAACGAGCACCACACGAGCATGTCTCTCGGATGAAGCGCACTAATATATATACAATGATGCCGGCCCCTACAGTGTGTTGAATTTACACTGTCTAGCTTCTCCCCCCCTCCCTACACTGTCAAAAATGTGTGTTGAACTTACACTGTCTTGCTTCTCTCTCTCCCCTGCCTACACTGCAAAAAATGTGTGTTGAACTTACACTGTCTAGCTATTAGTTATATTGGTCTTTAAACATAGAAATATTCATTGATTCAGTTCAGCAATTAGTCTATATATGATAATAGTTACTCACTTTTTGTCAGCAGTTGATCAATATATGTTAGTAATTACTCACTATTTGTTAGCAATTAGTCAAAATATGTCATTATCTACTCACAATTTGTCAGCATTTAGTCAATGTGTGTCAGTAATTACTCACTATTTGTCCGTGATTAGTCACTACTGTAATTTCCTGCGTATAAGGCACAGCCCGTGTATAAGGTGCACCTAGAGTTTTGGAAAATTCTCAAAAAAAAGAAAAATTCTTAACTTTGGTTCTACTGAATGAATTTTCAAAATTCAAAAACCTATGTGTAGCTTGGGCCACCCTGGACCCTCCCTTATGTCCTCTTATGACCAAGGGGGCATGTAAGATATCAAAAGAAATATCTTGGTGTCCCTCTTGTGGATCCAATGAGAACTAAAACCCCCGTATAAGACATGCCTTATACGCAGGAGATTACGGTATATGTCAGCAATTAGTCAATATATGTCAGTATTTACTCACAATTTGTCATAATCTTAAACCTTTGAGGCCAACTGACATTACTCATTTGACGTAGTGATGAGCCAATTGTCATAAAGGACAGGGATTTAGCACTCAGTGCTACGACTGTGACATTTTTTTTTTGTGTATGAGTGTGCTTTTTTTTTTTTTTAACTATGTGGAATCTTGACCTTCACATGCGTACTCTTGGGTAATCTTTCTATCTGGAGGCTCATGGTATTCCTCAAGTTGTTTAGAAACAAAAATTAGGTTGTTGACATGTACAATAGTTTTTTTTGCACTACAAAATTGAGCAAACTCGTAGCCAGGATTAAGAGAAAGTGATGAAGTGCTGGTACGTCCTTAACCTGACACACAAGGTTGTGAAGCACAATCAAAATTTAACCCATTCGCAAGTGGATGCGTGAAAAAAAGTCAAATTCCTTCCCCCCCCCCCCCCAATAGGGGACGAAAATTGTGTGCAAACGAGCCCTTTTAACCTATAGAGTACAGTAACATGCTGGCTTTTTCACTAAAAAATTATTTTGACCTCTCTCCTCAGAGGGGTTAAAAAACTTTTGACCTCCCTTGGTCAAGGAGTCTAAAAAAATAATAACTTCCGGAAGTGAGATCCCTATATATCAGGGGTGTGAAATGCCAAAAACCCATTTAGCATAAGTGCACTGAGCAGCCTTGTAAAGATTTGTAAATAGCATCTTTACATTACAAAATAGTGATTCAAATGGTCTAATAGTAACAGTATCACACTTTCTGATCTACAGGGAGGCCAAAAATCACCTTTGGGATACTAGAATTTGTCAATTTTGGATGATGTTATTTTTCTGGTGAGCTTACAAAGGGCTGAAATCCGCCCTTAGGCTGAGATTTCACACCCCTGATATAAACATGTACTATGTTCCCTCACTCACCTGAGTCAGTTACATACATAAATGTAAATACAGAATATCATTTTACTTTTTTCTTCAGAAATCATGTCTTCAATTACTCTACCGTAAAGCACAAATATCACCACGCATGTGCATCTTGAAGGTACTGATAAGTTTTCTTGTCCTTGGATTACTGGTGAAATATTTCCAACATAGTATACGTAATATACGGTTTATACACCAACTCTCAATAACAAACACCGAAGAACAACCAAGCTGGGAGAGCTACATCTGGGAAAAACTGGAGAATGTCTTCCATTATTCCGCGACCTTTCTATACCAGCCACCTGGAGAGGATTGCATTCACTGTTTAAAGATAGATTTTAAGGAAACCATCCAGCCCAAAAATCTTTGTACTGGGGGCAAGGCAGAGATTATTTTACTGATTTTTACAAAAATGAGTCAAAGTTTGCTCAGGGACATATTTAGAAGAACGTGGTTGAGGACACTTAGGAATAACACTGGGCCAACCAGGTATGTATTCCTAGTAGGTAAAGCAATGGTAGATTCTGATCAACAACAGAAATTAATTATAGAAGCCCAAAAATATCAGGATATCTTGCAGCATGACTATATTGACAACTATAGAAATCTAACGCTAAAAACTGTTAACACGCTACGGTGGGTAGCTAGGAATTGCGACATCAACTTCATTGTAAAGCTTGACTCGGATGTGTGGCTGAATGTACCCAAATGGAGAGAGTTGATATCTGGACCTATGAGAAATAAATTAGAGCATGTTTCATTTGGACATTGCGTGCGCCATCCTCCGGTGTGCCGTACTCCTTTCAACAAACATGCAATTTCATGGAATGCATACCCACATATCCGCCTCTCATCCGCTTGCCGGGGGGCTGCCTATGCTTTGCCCTTTGAACTAGTGAAAGCTGTCGCTAGAGTTTCCTACAATCAAACCTTTCTGGCATCAGAAGATTATTTCATCGGGACATGTTTGGCAACTCTGCACTACAAGGTCTTTAACCCAGCTGGACTGAATCTCCTAGATATAGATGATATGAGGTTTGATATTCAGGAGAAACCCTGTATTGTACAAAGGGATGTATACATACTGCATAACGTTAAACCTATGGAATTCTTCAAGCTTGATAACCTGCTATCAAAATGTTGAGACCAGTGGCAAGAAAGAAGGGCTGTTTGAACATACATGTGTACTCTGTATGTTTGAAAAGGCGTGATGAGGTTGTGCCAATGCCAGGGGTGTGAAATCTTAAAACCAATTTCCTCTGAAGCGTATTTTACCATGTCCCCAGGAATCTTAGTCTACATTTAACAGTATGGGGGGGGGGAGGGGGACTGGTAGGTTTGAAGGGGGTGGGGGGTCAGAATTTTGTTGACCCCTTGACTGGGGGGGGGGTCAGAATTTTTTCAACCCCTCTGGTTTGAGGGGGGGGGGGGGGGTCAAAATAATTTCACCTGTTTTCAGTGGGAAAACCTGCATGTTACTATAGGTCAAAAGGGCACATTCGAGCTCGATTTTCATCCCTTACAAGGGTTGGGGGTAACCCCCCCCCCCCCCCTGAGTGCACGCCAACCCAAAAATGTTCACTCCCTTAGTGCAAGAATGTTGCAACTGCATCTGGGTCAACAAGGTAAAAGGTTCCTCCATCAGGACCCTGTAGCCTCACTAAGGTTTACATCATTGCCTTAGTGCAAGAAGGTTGTAACTGTATTTATCAAGTTTTGCAGGAGAGACAAAAGAAGTGTATAACTTATCACAGCTGCAAGTGGACACAGCAATATTGCAATCGTGCCTGTAGGCACACATATCAGAGCTTCAGTACTTCCATAATGGCTTGATTCGGGTAAATAGATGTTAAAACAGAAGAAATATCATTTTTGTCGAAATCTAAGTTACCAGCTTCTTGCACTAAGGAAACGACATGTTCTTCACCTTATTGACCCCATTACAACATTCTTGCACAAAGCCGGCTAAAAAATGTTTTAATAAACTTTACCTACTTAGAGATAATAAAACACTATTAAGCAAATTGAATTCTGAAGTCAATGTCATTTTAATATACAAAACAAATTATTTATTTTCTTCAAACAAATGACAGACAGCGTTTCCTACATCACACCATGCCATCTTGTGAATAACTTGGGCATGATGTAAGTACACTCGACAAAACACACAAAATATTTGATCGACTTGAGAGAATTTCGGTAGTATATAAATATTGGGTTGCTTTGACCCCTCGATCCATAGGGCTTGATCTATAGCGTGTGGCAAGGCACGCCTAAATCGCTCTGCCCTAATAGATTGATGTATGGCGGGTAAATTATAGTCTTTTTCGGAACATGTAGCGCTATGCCAATGATTCAGACACCATTGAAGCTATCCGCCACCGGCAATCTTTTTCGTTCATGGACTAACATAGCATTGTACCACAGTGGCACTATTTCAAGCAATTGTAGATCACAATACATCACTGAAACATGCAGAATTTCCATTCACTCCCTCTCGCTATTCCCGACCCCACCCGCTATTCAAAGCGCTATCATCTAAAGCTCTCCGCGTTGTAGCGCCTGCTGGTAGGCACTACCCTGCTTCTGCTCAGGCGTCAATTTGATGAGATCATCAATACGTAGAATTGTGATTGCTGCCTCTGTCGCGAACTTGAGACTCTTGATTTTGGAGATGGCTGGTTCTAAGACTCCGGCCTTCTTGTTGTCACGAACGACTCCCTCATGTAGGTCCAGGCCAACCCTGCAAAGAACGGGGAGGAATGGTTGTTATGGCAGCACAGATGGTGTTAAGGGAGGTTTGAAAGAACTTATATCAATAAGAGTATGTATATTGGAAGAGCTGTTTAGTAATTAAGAACATGTTTTTTTTTCTGTAGAGCATTATGTGTCTACTGTTCATTTCAGACAAAGATTTCAGTCAAGTGCGATACATTAAAAAATCACAACAAATTTGATTTTTTTTATCCTGAATTAATGTGAACCCCCAGTGTCATTTGAGTACACCTGAGAATAGTACACACACGTCAGACCTTTCTGTATCCCACGCGTATAACTCGTGTCACCATTTTACTGGCCACCAAGCAAAATAATGGGAAGTTTAATTGATCAAAATAAGCTAGTAGAATAATCTAAATACTTAAATTTTTTTTTAGCCCAAATGCGCTTCTTTAGTGTTTGAGTGCCAGATTTGCACAGAAAATATTGCAATGCCTTTTGGAAGGCTACACCATGGTCCCCACAAGAATGTCAGACTGAAATTCCCTTACTCTCCCTGACCAAAAATGACCATTTTCCCTGACCAAATTATGGCATCAAAGAAAATGAAATACCAACATTTAACCGTAAATCTATACCAAGGGTCTAATTTAGAACAACAATTATAAATTCTACTTTATTATCAATATTGAATCAAAACCTAACTTTCAGAATTGAAATTGCCAACTTTGGAAATAATATTTGAATGCCCTCAGGGGAGACTTGTCTAAAATCCAATATAAGTTATGCATTTTGGCAGATTTTCCCTGACTCACTGTATAATTTTGTAGTTCCCTGACCACTTTATTTTCCCTGATTTTCCCTGACCTCTGGGAACCCTGTACATGTCTAGGGAACCCAGACCACTTTGCTAGACATCCGGGTCGCTAGGAGGGCCCATAGCAGAGTCATGGCCTCTCTGCTGCTTCCACCTGGTGTTAAAAGCTGAATCACTGCCAATAGATTTCCTATCATATTCCTGATGCTGCTCAATATCTCGCATGATTCTGAAGCTAAGCTGGCGTCCCTGATGTCTAGCAAAGTGACATGTAGAAATCCAAAAAGCTTTGCTAGACTTACTATGCAGAATTGGCACTCATATACCTCTGGGCTATTATGATAATTTAGGACCAGGGTTTCTTTCTTGCACCAAGACGATCAATGGGCACAAACCATTAAGGGATAATTTTCAAATACTTACCATTTCAAGTCACGGTGTTCAGGTTTGGTCTGAGAGGTGTTGTGATAGGCGCGGAGCTTGGCTACCAGGTCAGTTGAGTCCTGGGCAGCGTTAACAGCCAGCTGTTTGGGGATGACTAGAAGTGACTTGGCAAACTCAGCGATAGCGAGCTGCTCCCGGGAACTCTGTAAACAGCGATATAATATATATTATTTTCATCAAAGAATGAGCAAGGATTTCAATCCACATGTATGACTTGGTACAATTAAGTTTTAAAATTTTTTTTTTTTTAAACTAGTCATATACATATACTTTGTATGACAACTAGTTAGGCCACAATAATGATAAAATGAGTTAGTCTATGGATCGCCCTCTCCTTATTTTGGGAAATACAATTTTTCTTTGAAAAAAATCTTGTCTACGGATTTCGCTCGCTTCACTTTCTACAAGGTGATGTTGGGCCAATTTTTGTTTTAAATAAAATATTTTCACTCGCCTCACTTTTCCATCAAGGAATCCATTAAATGCCAAAAAAAAAAAATCACTCGCTCGCACCATTTTTTTTTCAAAACCAAAATCCGTAGGCTTGATTTAATGCATGATGGCAAATATAGCACTCAAGGTATTGACAGTACAACGTACGAGAGATGTAGCGAAGTTCTCCAGGTAGATAGATAGGGCAGCCTCTACAGCGCCACCGCCAGGTACGAGGGTCTTAGACTCAAGGACGCGCTTCACCACACAGAGTGCGTCGTGCAGGGAGCGCTCCATTTCGTCCAACATGAAGTCGTTGGCACCACGTAGGATGATGGAGGACGCTGAGCGTGCCTTTGTTCTGAAACATACAAGTATGCAGGTTTAGTGCATGGGAGTTATGAGGACTACTATAAAGCCTCACGGATATGCTGCGGCAAACATGAAATTTGAAAAAAAAACAAAAAAACTCGACTCAGCCAATGATGCATATAATGGGCACATTTTTAGATGGGGTAATTTCAGTGTTCACCAGTACTAAAGTGTCGGAAATATAACTGCAGGTGCTCCTTATAGGATTCTAGACACACACCCAGTGGGTCCACCATTTTGAATTTTGCTGGCTCTTCTAAAAGTGGCAAAACACACTGATAAAACATGGTATGATGGGTACATTGTCCCTGGATAACAACCACTTCCAGGGACAAGCTGGTTCCATCTTATCAGCTCTTTATCAGTGCATGTTACCAGAAACCACCAGCTCCAGTCCCGCTTAGACCCTATAAGATGCTATAAAGCCCAGGGTGGGCCTTATAGAGCAGATACACATTACATGCAATGGGCTATTTAGATGTTGGATACCACTGCAGTAACCTTATGTCAAGACAAACAATAGGTAAATCTTGCACAGTTACCATTTTCTGTCTCCCGCGCATATGACTTGTGTCATCAAGGTGAGGGCGACCAACCAAAATAATGGGATTTACGCATATATACATTTATGTCTCCAAAATACATCATTGAGACAGCATTTAACATTCTCTTCTGTCGGAAAATCTTTCCTTAAAAGACTAACATGAACCTGTGCATATTTAAGAACCCACAATAGTCCAGCTAACACCATCGCTCCTGTCCAACCTTTGAACAACAAAATGAACCTATTGGTATAGTTAAGCACACATAACCTTTTTTGGATATTTGTCTTAAGATAATGCAAATCCCAAGTGCAATTTGGTTACACTAGAGAACTATTTTTTGCACTAGTCACATTTTTTGTATCCCACGCGTATAACTTGTGTCGCCATAGTATAAGGCAACCAAGCAAAATAATGGGAAAAATTACAACATTTTAGTGAAAGACAAAGAAGAATTTGAATTGTTACAATTGCTATCTTCCACATATCACTGCTTACCTCACCAGGCTTTCTTAGCTTGGTTGTATCTATTGTTCTGAACATATGCAAATCCCTGGTGTAATGCAGGTACACCGGAGGGTGTTATGCATACACCAAACATTTCTGTGCCCCACGCGTATAACTTGTGTCACCATAGTAGCGCAACCAAGCAAAATAATGGGAAATAATTTGATTTATCAAGATTTCAGTAGAATGCTTACCAAAATCCCACTTGGATGTGAAATAAACATGGGCCACGTAACGTGAATCTGACTTCAAATTGAGATTACCTTTAGGTCCTTCGTATCTTGCTTATACGCCTTGGCCTATACGCAAATCTGAGGCTTTTGCGCCTTTTAGAACCTCGCAAAGAGGTGGTGTGTGCCTATAGGTGTGGCAATATTTTGGTTTATTTTACCTCCACTAATAGTAATTAAAATTTAGAAGAGAAAATATGTTTTAGTTATAATATATATATATATATATATATATATATATATATATATATATATATATATATATATATATATATATATATATATATATATTATAACTAAAACATATTTTCTCTTCTAAATTTTAATTACTATTAGTGGAGATATATACATACAAAAGTTACAATACTTGACCTACCCCTTGATGATGATAAGTTCGTCGTCACAGATGCGCTCTTGGCTGACCTCGTCGGCTGAACCGAGCATGGAGGCCTCGAAGGTCTCCTCACCCTCCAAGTTAGCGAGAGACACTACCAGCTGACCTGTTGGGACAACACAAAGTACCAGAGCATTAACCACTTGCTCAATACGGGAATGATGTGATACAATTCAGACAATTAGCCTGAAACTCTTGTGTGTAAGCGGAGACCTGGGTTTGAAGATTTGCCTCGCTTTTTCATTTATTATCTAAAAACCTTTTCTCATCAATGGAGCTTCGAAATTAACAAATTTATGGGTTGCCATCCCTCAGTAAACTGTAGGAGTTGGAGAAGTCTCAAGGACAGCCCCCCCCCCCCATACCATACCTCTCTCCATTAAAATCGGCTTCAAGCAGGGTTCCCACCATTTACGGGTCATGGTTTCAACTGACATTTATCGGCTTTTTCCTGACCAAATATTGGATAATTCACTGGGTTCAAGAAAAAGTTCATCTGCCCTGAAGTGAGGATGTTTTGCAAATTTGCGTGAAATCTTGACAATCACCCCCTTAAAATTGTCAAAATAACATTTTTAACTGACTTTTCTCCAAAATATCTTAACTGACTTTTTTTAACTGACCTTTAAAGAAAAATGGGTTTAACTGACTTTTAACTGACCAGTGGGAACCCTGCTTCAAGTTCGGTCTTCTAGGTTTGGACCGTAGTATTTGGCATCATGACAAAGTACATGAATATGTGTAGATGAGGCCTTCAAACATCCTTTGGTCATTGCCAATGATAATTTCAGGAGTTTTATTTCTGTTCTGAATTGATGCTAACCTCTGGTGCAATTTAGTTACACCAGAGAATGTTACACTAAAATCAGAATTTAATGTATCCCACGCGTATAACTTGTATCACCATAAAAAGGCAACCAAGCAAAATAATGGGAAAGTTCAATCGATCAATTCTATCAAAAGAAAAAAGTTCAATCGATCAATTCTATCTAAAGAAAAATCCAAATACATGCAAAATAGATTCTTAACCTTTATGACACGGACAACTCTAAACTTGCCATTTTTATATTACAAAGCAACTTTCAAGTTGTTTCAAATTTATGCAAACCCCAGTGAGATTTGGCTACACTCGAGATTGATATGCACAAATCAGAATTTTATGTATCCCACGCGTATAACTTGTGTCACCATAACAAGGCAACCAAGCAAAATAATGGGAAAATTGCTACTGTTCTTGTTATCAATTTTCATATAATTATTACACACCGTTAGCATTCAACTATGGTCAACAATTGCTCTCTTCCCTACCCAACAGTACCAATTTGAAACAGCATTTAAAAAAATGGCGGCCCAAGTAGAATTGTCTTCGTAGAAATTATAAACCTAGGAGGAAAATTATTGTACATATCTTTATGAATCTACCGATTTCAATTTAATCTCTTATTTCAGCCAGAATTTCAAGACAACTATCTTTTTCTGAGCAAACCATGCCGGGGCTTACCTCCGGTTGCTTTAGCGATGCGCTTCAGGTCCTGTTTCTTGCAGCGTCTGACGGCGATGGCTCCAGCCTCGATGAAATACTTCAAACACAGATCGTCTACACCTCCCGTGGTCAGGATAACGTTAGCCCCTGTCGCAAGGATCTTAGCAATACGCTCCTTTGTGATGTCATACTCCCTGAAAGTTAAAGAAAGGTATACATGTTGATTTAAATTATAAATAGCCTATATCTTCCATAAGCAGCTGATTTTTTACTTTTTGGCTTAAGATATTTAGTAGAAATGAATTTCTTGATTAATTTCAATTTCAAGGTTGTAACTGACATTTTGACAAAATTGAGTGTTCTTCTGTAATGTTGTAACATCTATTGACCTTTATCTACGTATTGTGGAAGTACTGAAGCTCTGTATGTGATATATGAGTCTACAGGCATCAATACAACAAGGTTGTGTCAACTGTGTGCTATAGTAATTGTAACACTTGTTTTTTGTTTTGCCTCTCCTGTAAAACTTGAAATATGCAGATACAACCTTGTTGCACTGAGGCGACGATGTGTCAGTGTCCACACATCTCTGTTCACCAGACACACACAGCAAGAAAAGAGAAAGAATAATATGGGTTAGGGAAGCCCTAGCTAGGGAAGCCCTATGATATCACCATATCCTAACTAACATACCGTTGTCTCATGGCCTCTATTTTCTCTGGGTCCTCAATAAGTAGCTGTACGCCCATCTTCATCTTGGCCTTCTGTAGACTGAAGTCCAGGCATGCGATCTTAGCGTTAGGGATCGACTTCTTCATTACTGAAAATACAAACACACCGCGGGGTCAGATAATGGTCATATCTGAAGTGCCGAGTCAGCGGCAATTGGTGTGCACATGTTAAACCTCATGTACTTTAAAAAAAAAGAAGGAAACCTGCGTTGCGGTGTATAAGTCACACCTTGACATTGGTGGGAGGCTGTAAGCTGCACTCGAGGCCTGAAATGGTTTCAATTTCTTTAAGGCGACCGCAGACGGGCCAGACTCGATCGGTCAGGATCGGGCCGATCCAGTTGGTCCCGTCTGCGGTCAGCTTTATACTAGTCTATGTAAAACCTTGCATTTACTTAAGCCGCACCCTTACTTTGGGAGAATGCTTTAAGCTACTAACGCCTGAAAAACTTGACATTTCTTCCTGTAGTTAGCATACGTAAAACCTTCATATAAACTGCTCTCTTCCTTTATGATGACTCCATGCTTTCTCTTGAAACCAAATGGACCTAAAATAGATGCAGCTTCTATGCAAGTATTCAACCCCATGAAACAGGACCTAATAATGGCAATTGTGAAGCCCTGCCTACAGCTTCCCACCGGAGGGGTGCAGCTTAGACGCTTAGACACACAAGTTTACGGCAGTATCAAGCTACAGTCTCATACAATGCCTAATCCATGCGCTGGCAACCCGAATTCCAAGCTTGGGGTTCTGACTTAAATATAATTATGAATCAAAAATGTTCACTCGGATAAATTGGATAACGTGATAGGATTTTATGCGATTTCTTTTCAAATAATCCAGTTTTGAAAGTGTACACCACAAAGCTTATTAAAACCATAACGTTAAAGTCTATGGTAATTTTTACTGTGGGATGTTTTAATGTATCCCATCGTATATACTCACTGCGCTACGTTATCAAGCACAAGAGCAAGTTGAATAGGAAAACTTTGTGCCACTTACAATGCGGCGACAATCTAACGTAAAACCTCCTCAGAAGCCGACCAAAATTTGGAACTTGAAGCCTAATTTGACTTGTGGAAACTGAGCAAGTTGAGGGGTCGGCTTCTGAGTGAGACTTGAAATCAAGTAAAACCCAGTTTACTCAATTCAAATGGTGCAAAATTCAGCTTCTAAATTGTCCTTAAGTTAGGAGGTCGACTTCTGAAGGAGGCTTTTATGGTATATTTCTAAAGTGTATCCTTTGCAAATTGTTGAAATATTTGTTTTACTAAAATGAATTGTCAGCATATTTTACTACCATAATCTCCCGCGTAGAAGACGCGTTGCGCGTATAGGACGCACCCCAAACTCAGCACATGCATTTTCGCGTATAAGACGCACATTTTAATGCTGATATTTGTAAATTCAATACATTTCTATAGTAAAATTACCCCTGTATAAGACGCACCCCCAATTTCAATACATCATATAAGACTCCCCAGCATTTTGTTTGGCGTAGAGGACGCGTCTTATACGCGGGAGATTACGGTAAATAGTGTTACCACATGTAAAGTTCATTTATACCACGAGATAGAAAACATGGCACAATTAGAACAATGGGGTACGTTAATTTGTCCCACCGTATATACTCATTGTGTTATCATATTAAACACACGAGCAAGTTGAATGGGTAAAATCTTGAGCACATCTTTTTCAGAGTGAATGATTATCAATGACTGATATATTTCAGGATTTCTGATTCACACGCCTGTGTTACTAAATTTTTCTAATGCTAATTTCATAATACCCTACCTCCAACCAGATATTTCAAATTCATGCACATATCGGTAACAAAATTCTTTCTCTATTCATCCACCGTAATACCTAGCGTATAAGACGCAGCTCTGCGCGAGGATGAAATGATCCCCCCCGCCCAAAAAAAGAAAATCAAATTAGAAAAAAAGAAATTAGGGTTAGCCCTGCTTTGCAAGGTCGGGTTACCTGAAACAATTATTTTTGGCCTGTTTTAATTTTTCTGCACTGTGAGCAATTGTTACAAATTGGGTGCAATTTTTACTCAATTGCCTGCATGTCTTGTAACCACATAGGTTCGTTTATACCACAAGATAGAAGACATGGCACAATTAGAACAATGGGGTACGTTAATTTGTCCCACCATATATACTCATTGTGTTATCATATTAAACACACGAGCAAGTTGAATGGGTAAAATCTTGAAGATATCTTTTGCAGAGTGAGTGATTATATCAATGACTCAGGTTATACTTCAGGATTTCTTATTTATTCGCCATCTGTTTATTTTTAACCTTTTAAAGGCCGCTAATGCATTAATGCATCAGGCCCATTGGTCGCCACGATGCACCAATGAAGTGCTGGCAAGACTGCTCGCCAGCACTTCATTGGTGCATCATGCCGACCAATAGACATGATGCACTCCTGTATCAGCGGCCTAGAGATTTCTCATTTTATTATGCATACATCGGTAATGAAATTGTCTCTTTCTCTATTCATCTACCTTACAGCTGCGCCTTATCATGAGGATAACCTCTATCATAAATTCCCTCGTAAAGGCTGCACCCTCGTATAAGCCTGAGTTTGATATGAGGTTATAAGCCTCATCTGGGGCTTGAAAATTGGTATTTCAGTAATGTTCTAACATGGTGTAAAACCCCCTAATAGAAGGGAAAAAAAATCCATTTATTTGTTTCAGGTAACAAGCTAAAAAAAAAAAAATTACCGTAAACTCCCGCGTATAAGACGTGTCCTCTACGCCAAACAAAATGCTGGGGAGTCTTATAGCTTTCTCTCAAGTTGGGGTGCGTCTTATACGCGCAGCGCGTCTTCTACGCGGGAGATTACGGTAGTTAGGGCAGGTTGGATTTTTTTTTATTTTGTAATTTCTTTTTAACTGCCACAAAGAGTCGCGACGAGTCACAGCAACTCACAGACGAGTCACAGACAACTAAATTGCAGGGATGTAAGTCAGACTGTTTGAAAAATTCTGAACACACATTTAGAAACCCTGCATTTAGTGTAAAACATCATCAAAACTTTGATGCAAGAAGGTAATTTGGTTAAATCTATAAGAAACGTCTGGTTCAAAAAAATTTTGGAATCAGACAAAATTCTAAGAAATTACATCCCTGAAATTGACTGAAAACTTGCCTAAAAACCTGTAATTTCTTCAAAAATGGAGAAAAAAAATAGGGTCTGACCTGTTTTGGCTAGGTAGGGTCGGGTTTTTTGCCTAAGCTGCACCCTGAGTACAGGAAGACATTACAAACCTCACATTTAACGGGGTTCTGGTATAAGCCGCGGCTTATACGAGTGAATTTAGGGTACCATAATCTCCCGCGTATAAGATGTGTCCTCTAGGCCAAACAAAAGGCTGGTGCGTCTTATAGAATTCTCCCAAGAAGGGGGTGGATCTTATACGCGTGGTATTTTTACTATAAAACAGTACTGAATTTACAAAATTCACCCCTACCGTAATCTCCCGCGTATAAGGCGCGTCTTATACGGGGTGGTTTTAGTTCTCATTGGATCCACAAGGGGGACACCAAGACCTTTCTTTTGATATCTTACATGCCCCCTTGGTCAAAATATGACAAAATGGGGCCCAGGAGGGCCCAAGGTGGCCCAAGCTACCCATTGGTTTTTGAATTTTGAAAATTCATTCAGTAGAACCAAAGTTATGAATTTTTCATTCTTTTAAGAATTTTCTAAAACTCTAGGTGGGCCTTATACGAGGGCTGCGCCTTATACGCGGGAGATTACGGTAAGAGGTGCGTCTTATACGCAAACCAGCCTTTCCTGAGTTGGGGGTGCGTCTTATACAGGCACCGCATCTTCTACGCGAGAGATTACGGTAGTTGTTATTTATAGAAAGCGGCTGACCTCAAGGTATGCCTTATAGGCAGGGTGCACCTTATACACAGGCTATTACGGTAACTTATTGGAGTGAGTGAGTAATAGATGTTTAACGCCATTTCGACAGCTGAGGTCATATTCATGGCGAGAATTACATTACACAATTTCACAGAGGAATGTGTCAGTGCCCGCGCATATGTGCACCACACACATCCTGAGGGGATAGGAAAGAGGAGAAATAGACCCTTTTAAGTGGGCTAGGGAAGCCGGGGTAACTTATTGAGATTACACTTGTGATCACAAAGTTAAAGTATGCCATGCACTGAAATGCACAGCATAACATTGAGAACTTTGAGATACATTAATATCTCCCATCGTATATACTCATTGCGCTACTAAAACACACAAGCAAGTTGAATGGGAACAGATTTTTGCGGGCTAGCAAATAATTTTCCGAACCCAACCCCTCCAGTTTGACAATTTATTGGGTTATGCACACACATGCCTCCAGGGAGCGGGCTTCCCTAGCCTACTTAAAAGGGTCTATATCTCCTCTTTCCTATCCCCTCGGATGTGTGTGGTGCACATATGCACGGGCACTGACACATTCCCCTGTGAAATTTTGTAATGTAGTTCTCGCCATGAATATGACCTTAGCTGTCGAAATGGCGTTAAACATCTATTACTCACTCACTCACTCGCCTCCAGGGAGCTCTTTTCAGACTTTTGTGAAAATGACCTTCCTAAATCCACCAAGCCTCTCCCCCACCCTCACAATAAATATTTAGAAAAGGTAAATTTTCAACTCACATTGAGAGGCGATTGTACAGTTGAGTGCATATCCGTTGATAAGCATTGTTTCTTTGGAGCTCTTGCCGTGAGCTTTAAGTACGTTAACAGCCTTGATTGGGTACTTGTGTCCTCCCTTACCATCAGACGTCTTTACCGCCATCGCGGCATCAACAACAATGTTTGAAAAGAATTCAGATTCCCTGTGGGTAGTTAAGGAACTGTTATGCAGAGTTCAATTTCCATGACATATCCATGACAAAAATAAAAAATTTCCATGACATTTTTAAATATATTTGGACATTTTTGGGGTTGACCTCCCAGCAAAATTCTTGCAATCCAGGTGGATAAAAAGTTCATTTAATTGGATTTTGCAATAAATATTTTTTCCCCCCATTTGCCATGCCTTTCCATGACTCAAGAAGAAATTTTCCGAAATTCAACGACTTTGGCTTTCCCTGACAACTTTTAATGACATGACATGTGGGAACCCTGAAGTTATGTCTTTTAACCCATCAAAGGCAATTCAAATCCACTAGGATCGTGACCTTGAAATTTGAAAATAGCATCCTGTGTGGAATTGAAAAAAATACTGTTTTGCTTTGCTTTTCCCCCAGTAACCCAGAAGGTTTACGCAACTTCTGTGAAAATGTCCTCATTTTCATCAAGTAAAGCACAAAATTTATGTATTTTCAAATATTCAAATACCCAGTTTCCTTTTGTTCATGCATGGTATATATTTAATTTTTAAGTGAAAAGGATACGATCCGATGATTTTGCTGGACATGCTGGTCTTGGCAGCATTGACGAGACACTCGCGTCCCAGATCGTCGATGCCCATTGTCATGTGTTCCTGAATGTACTTACACGCTTCTCTGTAACAGACAAAACAGTTTTATGTTAGACGGCGTTCAGCGATTTGTACTTTAACAGGGATGCCACTCACTGATCACTGAAAAGTCGTAAATCATCATCATATTCTGAAAATTGAATAGGAAATACCTGTAAAAATCACCGCCTAGAATTCGGAGGTCTTAAAAAGTTAGGAAAAGTGTCATCTCTGTTTTAACTAGTATCATGCTAAACTTTTGACTTTTTACAATTTGTACTTAACTATCATGCTGAACTTTTAACTTTTTACACCAAACTTTGAAGAACCTGGTGTACAAGGCACAGCTTATATATACTCTGATGGGTTTAATCCACACTATATCCACAAGGGGAGTGTAGTTCACTTGATATATTACACTCCCCTATAACCCCCTACAATAGCATTATAGGAGGTTCAAGGGGGATCCTAGCAACTCATCAGTTATACTTTTCTTTTCTTTTAAATTTTAAAATTTTGAAAAATCATTGAGTAGAACCACATGGTAGATCCATAACCTCTTGGTCCGTCTTATGCATTGGGTTGTCAAATGAGTGGTTAGAAGCAGATTGCAACAAAAATGTTTGATGTACGACAGAAATTATGGCAGCACTTTCTTAAAGAAAATCACTTCCGTTTAAATTCTGTAAAATAGTTCCTGTTCCCCACTGTATATACTCTACATGTCATAGAGACAGGAGAGCAAGTTGAATGGGAGCAGTTTTGATTATGTCACATACCGTAATCTCCCGTATATAAGGCGCAGCCCGCGTATAAGGCGCACCCCCAACTAAGGGAGACCTGTCCCACGTATAAGGCGCACCCCTAAGAGCAGATTTTTGTTAATGTAGTACTGTTCTATAGTAAAAATACTCCCCCTATAAGGCGCACCCCAAACTCAAGGCAATTTTCCGCCCACGTATAAGACCCAGCAGCCTTTTGTTTGGCGTATAAGACGTGCCTTATACGCGGGAGATTAAGGTAGTGCGAAAGGTAGCCAGAGGAGTACACCATGTCCATTGGTAGTCGCGATGCATGAATACAGTCCTATATGGCCCTTTCATCAGCTATAATACAGCAGATGGCGCTAGTGGCGACCATGCCACTTTGCTACTCTAACAAGGGCATGGCTGGTTTGGACTCCAGTACCTATAAAAGGTCAACATGTTTCTAATGATCTGCCTCATGTTTGGCTCAATGTTTTTTTTTTAACTATTGATTGTGATTATTACCACACTATCTCTTTGTGTCCAGCTTTAATTTCTAAGACCTAGAGCTCTATTTTACATTGCAAATGGGTATTTTTGTGAGGGGTGTCTGTGTACTAAGGGCAAACCTATGTAACCCTGGGAGTAGATAGTGGACATGCCCATGTTAGCAGCGGGGCTACTGGAGCGCCATCTAATGTATCAACTTGGTAAAACTAATGTATATAGTGAGTAGCATGGCTTGCCAACCCTGTTGATGCATTCTCAAAGCAGGCATGGGACAGTGTTTTGAGGAAATTACCAAGACGGTGATTTAGTCCTCTTCCTGTGGTATTTGAGCGCAATTTTATGGGATGAGGACCCTAAAACATCTAAGACCCCCCCCCCCATTAATGTTAAAGTATTTTCTCATTGGATCTGTGCAAATCCCATGCCTGTCAAAGGGTCGTTAACGAAAAACGACACTCCTGCCGAGTAGACTTGCCAGTTTGGTTTGGTTTTACACCCACCTCTTTTCTCTTTCTGGATAGGTATTTAAAAGCTGCTTGCCTGAAACAGCTAGACAGGTATCAATACGCTGCTTGTCTGACACAGCAGTGATCGCAAGTGTTGCAATTAGTGTAACATAGCGACAAGAACCTGTAGGCGTCCTGCAGACTTATAGGGTTTAAATTTCCGATAGTCTGTGGCTACAACTTACTTGCATGCCAATCTGTAGCCGCTGATGATTGATGTGGGATGAATCTTACATTTGACGAGGTCATCAGCATTCTTTAACAGCTCTGCAGCAATAATAACCTGTAATGAAGAAAAATGACATGTGAATCTTTCTGTTTCATTTTCCTTGCCATTTTATAAAGTACACAATCCTATATAAAAATACCCTGACTCAAGGAGAATTCCATAAGCCACATGCGAGGAGTGGTTTAGTACTGTTTTATAGGTTTAATACCCGCCTGTAGGCAGTACGATGACTTAAGCGACAATCTATAAGCTATTATTAGCAGGCCCCTGGTCCGGGTATACGCCATGTCTTATTATGCACGGGCATTCACAATATGTGTTGTGTACAGCGGAAGAGCTGAGGAAGAATAAGTCAAGTATACACTGCCTCTTAACAACCGCTTCTTTTTAATATTTCCCATTTTAGCATAATCATTGATCATACGTTCTCATGTAGCATTAGGGTAAACTAAAGAGAGTGGAAAATGGGAAGTTCAATATAGATACACTGGCTGAGGTTTCATGTCAAGCTCGAATTTAAAAAAAGAAAAAACATAAGAAAATTGGTTTTGCCTAGAATATTATTTCACCAATTGGTTTCTGTTCTATTACTATTTATCAGTGAGTAATGCTTGTATAATGCCATTCAGACGAACTATACTTGAATATGAAAAACACAAAATATATATCATGGAATGCGGTAGAGCTGTAGGCAAAGTACAGGTAGTTACATCTTCAAAAAGCATATATTTTCACTAAACTATGATTGAGGAAACAAAATACTTACGACAGAGGTGGTGCCATCACCGACTTCTTGGTCTTGGAGTTCTGCGAGTTCTACGAGTACTTTGGCGGCCGGGTGTTCTACTTCAAGCAGCTTGAGGATTGTGGCACCGTCATTAGTGATTGTTACATCCTACAAAGTCAATCACAGTAAATGTTGAAAAACAGCGCCAAGTCTTTAAGAGACATGTATTCTCCTTTAACTGTCGACTTCAACTATTTGCTTATTTTTGCTTCTTTTGGCCTTTCCATGTTACAAATGTACCAGCATAGACAAACACACCGGTACTAGAATATGTGTCTAAGGTACCAGATTTCACCACATTACCTCTACTACGCTACAATAACTGGCTTATAGATGGGTGCAACGTCTGTCTGAAGTAGCTCGTAGCAAATGAATACCATTTCTTTCCTCCCAGACAGTACTGTGCAGGGGCGGATCCAGGACCAGGTGGGGGGGGGGGGCCTAGGGGGCACGTGCCCCCACCTAGACCCCCTGAAATTGGGCCAGGCTATGACTCTTTTAACTATAAGAAATGTGGCCCGAAAACCAAGCCCCCCCCATGACCAAATTTTCTTGCTTGTGCCCCCCCCCCCCGACCACCCCTTCTGGATCCGCCCCTGCTGTGGTACATAAATGCCCGATAATCGTCATGAGGTGTAACAAGAATAAATGGTAGTTTAGTGTACTTTAGATGAGTTAGCGGTATTTATGTTAAATGTTTTATACTCACCCCTACATCATCGACCAACATTTTATCGAGACCCACAGGTCCCAGGCTGCTCTTTACTATGTTAGCTATGGAGGCTGCTGCCATGACTGAAACAAAACACACAAATATATATAACAATTGCAACTTGTACTGGTAAATACAACTAAAACTGGTGTTATTATTCTACATATTTCAACTGCTATCTTCTTAGCTTAACAAGAATAGTTTTACGGGGTGGGGGTGGGGGGTTGTTTGCACATCCGTGCAAGAAAACACTACCCCTATTTTAAGCTATTGATACCTGTAAAAAAAAAAAAAATAAGAGAAAATTAAAAATAAATCCCTTCCTTTAAATTTAACTTTGTCAGTACCGTAGTACCGGTACCCCAGTAGTACTGTACTAGTCTAGTCTGTGGGCCTACAGTGCTACACCGTACTGGCGTACAGGTCAGGTGTGCATACCTTATCAGGCTTTTGCTTTTATAAAACTTTTAGATTTTATGTGATGTTTAGATACAGTGTTCAGGGCTCGACAAATCGCTGTGCCCAATGCCCGTGACTCAAAAATAATTCTCTGGGCACAAAATAAATTTCAAGTTGTGCCCAATTGCAATGGGGCTTATGGGCACACCTGTCAAAAAACTACAATCCTTTGTTTATTGACTTGGTCTTGGAGGCATATGCTTATCCCACTATTCTTCTACACTGCAGAAGTTATCTGTGTGTACTTTTATTGTCTTGATACTACTGTCCCATTTATCGAAATATGTAATTTTGTGTAGAGAAAGCAAAGGTGTCACTGTCGGGCAGAGAGTTTGCCTGCTGGGCACAACATTTTTTTGCCCTTGGGCCTTGTGCCCAATCAATCATGGGCACACATTCTCCAAACAGATTTGTCGAGCCCTGGACTGTTATCCTACATATAAAGGCACCGCTGGAGCAAATAGAAAAAATATATTCATTATATTATGACAACCATGAGTCATGCATGCCATGGCATGAATGACACTGACAGTTTAGTGGAGTTGTAGGTTGACAAGTTTTGACAGTTCACTGTAGTCTACTCTAGACTAGTTGTCAGTGTAGTGTATTCTGTTCGACCCACATTCAACTTGTAAGTTCATCAGTTCCATCTTATCACTCTCAGCGATAAATCGCGTTTCCACTTGTCCTAACATATCGGGTGGCAGAATGGCTAAACTCTGCCATTTATAGGACTTAAATTGAACGTTTCATGGGGTCCAGGATTCGGGATTGTTCCAGAATACACACGTGCTTGGTCATGTTGCCAACTGTTGTTGAGACTAGCGTCTAGTGGCAGTACGAAACGCAATTTCTGATGGTTTAACCCAAGTCAGAGACACAAAACTTTCAGGAAAGGTAGATAGGGTTATGTGCTTGATAGAAATGAAATTTTCACTCACCATTTTGAGTTCTTACTGACTGTCCGGTGGTTCTTTCTCCACCGAGAGCGAGAGCTGTCATCGTGGACGACATGTTGGTTTCTTGCCGGTTTTTCTGTCACTCTCCACTCGCAGGCGGGGTTCAGGGAGTACAGACACAGCGAAGGAGATATGTGCATGAAGACTGCGCGTCGCTGACGACGAAGTCTACCGAACTTACCGGAAGTACTCTCCCGAATGACTAAAATTGCATTATACAACTCAAATTTCGCATATATAAAGAATGTTTGAGATACAAAATATCATTGGATTTCAATAATATGCAAATCATTGATTAAGCAGAAAACAAATCTCACCAAGCAACAGCTTCGGGCAGGAGGGCGAAAGCTTCAGTCAACAAAGTCCGCAGGACTTGGCGCGGCGCTACCGCGTCATGTTTCTGGCCACTAGCTGGTCTGGAGCTGGTTCTGGCAACACACGCTGATAAGAACTGATAAGATGGGACCAGCATGTCCCTGGAAGTGGGTCTTAACCAGGGACAAGGTATCCATCATGGTATGTCTTATCAGTGGGTTTTACCTCAACCATCAAAATTCAAGATGGTGGCTCCACTGAGCCTCCATAAGTAGTATAATAGATGGTCTTTTCTGAATATTATCCAGAAAAGACCATCATATTTGGATTATCCAGAGAAGACCTCCTATTTTTAGATTATTTATAAAAGAGGTCGTTTATAGATATATTTAGATTATTTATAAAAGAGGTTGTTTATAGATATATTTAGATTATTTATAAAAGAGGTCATCTATAAATATATCTATAAAAGAGATCGTTTATAGATATATATATTTATACATATATATATATATATATATATATATATATATATATAATTTAGATTAACATCTCCTTGTGCTTTTAATTAGTTCTTTTAAATGCCTCCAGATGGGAGAGCTATCTATGTAGTTATAGTTCTTATAGATCCCTCCAGATGGGAGGACGTGTAGCAGCAGTGTCATCATGATGCTTTGCTCTTAAATGATAGGGTCTCAGAGAAGGAATTGGTTCCGCACTATAATTTAATGTAGCGCGAAATGCGATAGCACCCATTGGAACATGTTCATTTTCTAAAAATCACCCCAGAATTAATAGATACATCCTTCCTTCATAATATAGGCTGACTTAAAATATGAATTGACCACGAAAATTTTGAGCACTGGACTATAGCGTAAAAACACCCTGATTCTGCCTAAATCTGCACTGAATAAAATGTAGATTCACTTTTTCCAATTTAACCTTTGAAAAAATAGGTAAGCACTTTGAGAAATGCCCTCCTGGTATTTTATTCAAAGCAGCAAATGTTCAACAACATGTGTAGTGGTTTTATATTTATTGGCATTATTTTCAACATGGTTATTGACCATTCAGTGTGCCTGCAGTATTCACTTCTGACCACAATCGTATATGACTTCCGGTTTTCTGCGGGATTTCCTTCACTGAGACCTACTATTAATGGGCTGTGTGCATGTCTTGTCTATAATTGAGATTTTTATAATCCAATAGATGTTTTTACACAGGCCCCTAGGTTTTATCCTCCTTGGACCGCTCTATCTCATGATATAGGGTGCCTTTCAGGCCAAGTAATTCCCAAAATCAGCCTGATTTCTATGTCTCTGTCCGAGGACACCGCCCTCTTCATCTTTGAGTCATTTTCATGACAAGCAGTGCCTCTAGGATTATCAAATTTGGCATGGATATTCTTTTGATTTTTCTCTATATTGTGTAAGTGTCCTTGTTGCAGTTTACTGTGGATATAATTGACAAATTATGAAAAATTGTAGAAAAATACATAAAAATCACTGCAAAAAGTACACAATATTCACATGCCATGCCTGGGAAGATTTATGAGAGTATGTAACATGGATACTGGGTAATACAATCCTACATTTCTAGATGATTTCAAGAAAATGTCCCAAAATATTATACCCTGGATAGTTTTCTTGAAGCGGTAGATATACCCTTTGCGGTGTCAGTGCCTAACTTAACTAATACAGATGATATGTCAAAGCGCAAAAATAACCCCTCTCTGTACTACCTAGACTAGCTGCAAGTGGCCAATACTACACAGATATGAAATGCCTACCCTGTTAAGAATAAGGTAAAAATAAATCGGGCCTATCAAAATAATCTGCACTATGCCAGTGGCCCTAGACTGAAATGAACCTGCAGCGCGGCCTGCGGACCACTCCGACATCAATATAAACATGATTTTTCCTTGATTTTGGACACATTTTAGAGACCTATGAACACATTTTCCATAGAATTTGGCAAAAACAATCCTTCTTTAAATAATTAATATAGAAAAAAACTGATTTGAGGGGTATTTTCCTTTTTCATGCTAATCCCCCATATGCTTTAGGTCTCAGAGAAGGAATTGGTTCCGCACTATAATTTAATGTAGCGCGAAATGCGATAGCACCCATTGGAACATGTTCATTTTCTAAAAATCACCCCAGAATTAATAGATACATCCTTCCTTCATAATATAGGCTGACTTAAAATATGAATTGACCACGAAAATTTTGAGCACTGGACTATAGCGTAAAAACACCCTGATTCTGCCTAAATCTGCACTGAATAAAATGTAGATTCACTTTTTCCAATTTAACCTTTGAAAAAATAGGTAAGCACTTTGAGAAATGCCCTCCTGGTATTTTATTCAAAGCAGCAAATGTTCAACAACATGTGTAGTGGTTTTATATTTATTGGCATTATTTTCAACATGGTTATTGACCATTCAGTGTGCCTGCAGTATTCACTTCTGACCACAATCGTATATGACTTCCGGTTTTCTGCGGGATTTCCTTCACTGAGACCATAGGCAAAAGGGATTTAAGATAGTTCTTATATGTCCCTCCAGATGGGATGACATGCAGTACCAGTATCATCATGATGCTCTGCTCTAAAATGAAGTGCAATCACAATCCCATCACAGTGAGCAGCTTATAATAAAGTTATGAGCAGAAGGGATTTAAGCTGCTCACTATGTAATTATAGTGTTATCACAATGCTCTGTTTTAAAATGAAGTGTTTAGAGCAACTATAGCGAGCAGCTTATAATAAAGCCATGGGCAAAAGGGAAAAGTACATGTTACAATCTAAAATGTAAATTATATTAAATATTGATACACACTGAGGAGGCTGTTTCCCCTAAGGGCAAAGCTTGAGAGGGAGACCCGCGAAGACTAAGAGAGTCAGGTAAAGCCTAAGAGAGAGATGGGTAGAGCTTTTACTCAAGGTTGATCGGTTTATATAACATTGAGAACCTTTTCACCCAGACCTATGCATGGAACAGGCTTACATACAGAGCCTGACCTATACATGAGTATTTGACATAACGGTCCCATTTATGTTTCTCATCTAGCTTTCTATGTTGACTGTGTTACTGAGTTACTTGACTCCAAGCCTGCTGTGTAGGGGTGTTAGTATGTTTGTGTGAGAAGGAGAGGAGCGGCATGAGTTACTCTCTTGACTTTTTAGATATGGGTTGTGGCCATACACATATCAAAATGAAGTGCTCGCTATATAGTTGCAGTGAGCAGCTTATACAGAGTTTTAGCTGCTCACTGTAAAAGGCTAGCTATAGTTTGCTGTTTATGTATTAGCATTCAAATATGATTTGCTAGTCCGTTTGATTTGATACATTGTAACCGTCATTGTTTAGCCTGCAACCATAAGGGATAGACTATCCAGTTTTTACTGTGTAGAGCTAAAAACGAGCTAGCTGTGTTTTTACTAGACCACTTGTTATCTGGATGAAACCAGTTAGCTTTTACGTCTTAAGTAAAATGTCCATCTACTACGCAAAGACAATACATGTATTATGTTAATATAGCTTATAAAAATAGGAACTACGCAGTGTAAATACATGTATTATGTTAATATGCCTGACAAAAACAGGAACTACGCAGTAAGAATGCATGTATTATGCTAATATACCTGACAAAAACAGGAAATACGCAGTGTAAATACATGTATTATGTTAATATGCCTTACAAAAACAGGAACTACGCAGTAAGAATGCATGTATTATGCTAATATACTTGACAAAAACAGGGTGGGAAAATCTTATTCTTATTGCGCAGTTAGGTTAGAATAAGGCACTGCGTAGTTAGTTTTTAACCTGACTTTTTATCTGTGGTAAAAAGGTGCACTGTAAATAGTAGCTCCATGGTGGCTATGTCACTGAGTCACTCGATTCCAAGCCTGCTGTGTATGTGTGTTAGTATGTTTGTGTGAGAAGGAGAGGAGCAGCATGAGTTACGTTCTGCATATGTTATGCCGTATATGGTTTTCTACGTCTTACTTTTTACGCCTTATAAGGAAGAGAATATATTATGTTGATATGTTATGCCACATATGGTTTTCTACGTCTTACTTTTTACGCCTTATAAGGAAGAGAATATATTATGTTGATATGTTATGCCGTATATGGTTTTCTACGTCTTACTTTTTACGCCTTATAAGGAAGAGAATATATTATGTTGATATATGTCATATATGGCTACACACTAGCTAGGGTACTGAGGAGTCCCGCCTCTTCTGCATAGCTTACATGGCTCCTCCTCTTTTAGGTCTATATAAGGTACATGGACACTGCCTCTTCTGCATAGCTTATATGGCTCCTCCTCTTTTGGACCTATAAAAGGTACATGGACACTGAGCACTTGGGCACTAGGCACTTGGGAGCAGCATTTGCAAGGTGAGTCTGTTTCTATGTTCTGATAGATAAAAGCTTTTGGTACTTTAGATCTCAGAGGAGTTTTCTCTGTTAGACTTAGCTGTAGGTTTGAGGCATAGGTATTAAGTTAGGTAAAAGCAAACTGTTAGACTTAGCTGTAGGCTTGGGGCTTGGAGGTAAATGCAGAGCTGGACTTAGAAAGTTTTAGAAAGGCTTCTGTTTGGATACTTTGGATCTCAGAGAGGTTTTCTCTCTGCTTTGGAAAGTTTCTTTTTCTTTTATGATACTTAATTACTTTGAATTTGCTGAGACAGATTTTAGATTATAAATTTTTGGACTGAAATTTACTTCGATCTATTAATGCAGTGCATTTTACTTCAATCTATTAATGCAGTGCATTTTGATACTTGTATTTTGCCGTTTTAGTCATTTTAACATACAAGGACTAGAGATAGATGCTGGACTATATAAAATAAAATGTAGCCCCCGAGTTGTCCTTTAAGAAGAAAAAATCAGCTTGAAAATCGGTTGGTAAACAAACTCAGAATCATGCAAAACGTGAATGGAGCTAAACTCAACTTTTCTCCTAGAAAAGCTTGATATAGACACACAATTACATTAAACGAATTGTGTGTCTAATACCCTTAAACATGTACAAGAAGAAATTGCATTGATTGGTCCATAGACAAAGTGAGAAGCAGTCCAAGACTGCATTTTGTTTACACTCGTTTTTCTCACTATAAGCTGCATTGCAACTCATGAGTAACTCATAACAGTTTTTTAATAATGCCTACAAAGAGGGCAAGCATCATAGATAGGACAGAGGTTTCATGGTAGGTCCCTCCTCCTCCTGTATGGATACTCCTGGTACTAATGGGAAACACAGACAGCTGCAGCCAGAGGACTCACTTTGTTACTGTAAACACTAGCTCTGCCACTCGTGTGTAACTAGGTTACTGGTGTGAGCAGGGCTATGTAGTAGTAGTACTAGTAATACACAGGACTAGCAGAGATACATAGACACACATACAGGTTTGTATATCTCTAACAATGCTGTCTTGCACATAGGATAACACAGAGGTAGAGATACTTTAAAAGACTCTAACAATACATACATGCACACATTATTACAGATTGGAGATAGTAGCCATCTATAGCTTATATAGCAGGGATGATGGGTGGAGTAGGAACCCTTCAGCAATGATCCAGCACAGAGAGCTATAGGGACTATTCTACTGTGATGCATGGAATAAAGGTCTAAAGTGAAAATTTTGGAACAAAAACAATGTTTCCTATCCCTCTATGAGCTAGCTGAAAAGAAATTGTGCAGTTTGTAATTGAAAATTCCATTGCTGAAAGGAACTGCGTAGTTATAATATAGTAATAAAAAATTACTATACAGTGTTATAGCACACACTGTATGCTTTGTTTTTATGAGTAACTCACATGAGTTTTTTATTATGATACTTATAGAGACAAGTATCATGGAAAGGTGCAGAGAGCTGCAGGATGGTTCCTATGAATCCCACCAGATGGAAGATGAGTAGCATAATGGTACACTGTATGCTTTGGTTTCATGAGTTGCTCACACGAGTTTTTTATTATAGCATTCAAAGAAACAAGCTACATTGAAAGGTGCAGAGAGCTGCAGGATGGTTCCTATGAATCTCACCAGATGGAAGTGTGCTTCAGGAAAATTCCATGATGTAATGCATATATTATGTTAAGGGTACTAAGGAGTCCCGCCTATTCTGCATAGCTTACATGGCTCCTCCTCTTTTGGGTCTATATAAGGTACATGGACACCGCCTCTTCTGCATAGATTATATGGCTCCTCCTCTTTTGGACCTATAAAAGGTACATGGACACTGAGCACTTGGGCACTAGGCACTTGGGAGCAGCATTTGCAAGGTGAGTCTGTTTCTATTTTCTGATAGATAAAAGCTTTTGGTACTTTAGATCTCAGAGGAGTTTTCTCTGTTAGACTTAGCTGTAGGTTTGAGGCATAGGTATTAAGTTAGGTAAAAGCAAACTGTTAGACTTAGCTGTAGGCTTGGGGCTTGGAGGTAAATGCAGAGCTGGACTTAGAAAGTTTTCTGTTTGGATACTTTGGATTTTAAACTGTTGGACTCCATGAACATTTATGAAAGCTTAGGCTAGGTATTTATTGCTTAAGTTTTTCATGGATTTGATGGTCTAAGAAAATGTTTCTGTCACCTTTGTAGACATTTCTCTCGCCTTAGAGAAGTTTTCATGGCATATTGTTTTATTTTAATTTAAGTGCCCTGAGAGATTTTGAGAGTAAATAATCAGTTGGACATTTTTGTAAGCTTAGGCTGGGTATTTATTGTATGACTTTCTTCAGATTTAATAGTTTCAGAAAATGTTTGCTACTTTGAATTTAACAGTTTGAAAGTTTCCAATAGTAAATGCTCACTTGGAAATTTTTCTCAACATAGGCTAGGTTTCTGCCACCTTTACAAAAATGCCTCTGGGTGTAGAAAAGTGTAAATGCAGAGCTGGACTTAGAAAGTTTTAGAAAGGCTTTTGTTTGGATACTTTGAATCTCAGAGAGGTTTTCTCTCTGCTTTGAAAAGTTTCTATTTATTTTATGATACTTATTTACTTTGAATATGCTGAGAAAGATTTTAGATTATAAATTTTTGGACTGAAATTTGATTGGTCCTCCTTGGTAGGAGTCCCACCTCTTCTGTTCAGCCATTGGTCCTCCACAGCATATTATGTTTATTTCGTGAAAATTTACTTTTAGAACTTGGAGTAGAGCTATATAAGGCGCAGGCTCTCAGTCTCACCCTGACCACTAGAGGGAAACTTCAGCAAGGTAAAGTTGTTTCTATATTTTGACTTAGGAAGTTTTAGAAGTGTTTCTGTTTGGACAATTTATATCTTAGAAAGGTTTTCTCAGTTAGACTTAACTGTAGGCTTGAGGCTTGGAGTTAAATGCAAAGCTGGACTTAGAAAGTTTTCTGTCTGGATACTTTGGATTTTAAACTGTTGGACTCCATGAACATTTATGAAAGCTTAGGCTAGGTATTTATTGCTTAAGTTTTTCATGGATTTGATGATCTAAGAAAATGTTTCTGTCACCTTTGTAGAAATTTCTCTTGCCTTAGAGAAGTTTTCATGCCATATTGTTTTATTTAAGTGCCCTGAGAGGTTTTGAGAGTAAATAATCATTTGGGCATTTTTGTAAGCTTAGGCTGGATATTTATTGTATGACTTTCTTCAGATTTGATAGTTTCAGAAAATGTTTGCTACTTTGAATTTAACAGTTTGAAAGTTTCCGATACTAAATGCTCAATTGGGCATTTTTCTCAGCATAGGCTAGGTTTCTGCCACATTTACAGAAATGCCTCTGAGAATAGAAAGGTGTTCATTGGATACTGTGCTATCATGTCAAAGTTTCTAAGGGTAAGTACTCAGTGGGACTTTGTTACATCTATAAGCTTAGACTAGGTTGGCTCTTAATGTTATTGAATATTGTTGTGTTAGTTTAGGATTTAGCAGTCTAAGAAAGGCCTTCTGAAGCAAAGGTCTCAACTAAGTTATTTTGAATTTAGAACTTTCAAAAATGTTTCTAAGATTGAATACAGAGTTGCAATTAAATGTTTTTCCTAGCTGAGGCTGGGAGGCTCTGAAATATGGGAAAGTTGAATAGCTTATGAGTTTGATATGATTAGTCATTGAGGGATTGGATTAAAACAGGATTAGTGTATAATAATGAATCAGAGCATTGTGTGATAATACATAAAGTCTTTTGTCAGCAGGATAACGCCATTGACCGGTGAAGCTGAAGTCACTTTTCTGGAAAGTGCTTTGCTTGAGCTACCAGAGGTACCCTCCTGTACTGTGCTGAGCAGATGGACTGTAGCCACTCATGGCTATTTTGGTTGAAGGCAGAACAGGTAAAACTAACTCTCTAGTTTCTCCACTGCTTTGGCTTTCATGGTGATACGCCACTTTACTGGAGGAGGTAGACTATTCTGGACAGTGCACTGCTTGGGCTACCAGAGGTACGCCCCTGTACTGTGCTGAGCAGATTGGCTGTAGCCAGCCCATGGCTATTTTGGTTGAAGACAGAACAGGTAAAACTAACTCTCTAGTTTCTCCACTGCTTTGGCTTTCATGGTGATACGCCACTGTACTGGAGGAGGTAGACTATTCTGGACAGTGCACTGCTTGGGCTACCAGAGGTACGCCCCTGTACTGTGCTGAGCAGATTGGCTGTAGCCAGCCCATGGCTATTTTGGTAGAAGGCGGAACAAGTAAAACTAATTCTCTAGTTTCTCCACTGCTTTGGCTTTCATGGTGATACGCCACTGTACTGGAGGAGGTAGACTATTCTGGACAGTGCACTGCTTGGGCTACCAGAGGTACGCCCCTGTACTGTGCTGAGCAGATTGGCTGTAGCCAGCCCATGGCTATTTTGGTTGAAGGCGGAACAAGTAAAACTAACTCTCTAGTTTCTCCACTGCTTTGGCTTTCATGGTGATACGCCACTGTACTGGAGGAGGTAGACTATTCTGGACAGTGCACTGCTTGGGCTACCAGAGGTACGCCCCTGTACTGTGCTGAGCAGATTGGCTGTAGCCAGCCCATGGCTATTTTGGTTGAAGGCGGAACAAGTAAAACTAACTCTCTAGTTTCTCCACTGCTTTGGCTTTCATGGTGATACGCCACTGTACTGGAGGAGGTAGACTATTCTGGACAGTGCACTGCTTGGGCTACCAGAGGTACGCCCTGTACTGTGCTGAGCAGATTGCCTGTAGCCAGCCTATGGCTATTTTTGGTTGAAGGCAGAACAGGTAAAACTCTCGTTTATCCTCTGCTTTGGCTTTGAATTTACACGTCTGAGAGTTTCTGAGTTATTCTGAATTAAAAACTCTCTGAGAACAAATACAGCGTAAGACTTAGCTATTTTCTCAAGCTGAGGCTAGGGATGGTTTGTATGGAATTAAATTTTGCTGTGTTAGTTTTAATTCAGCAGTTTCAGAAAAGAATTTTCATGCGTTTATTGAAGTTTCTATACTTTTAAAATTGATTTGTCCTAGCTTCAGAAAGATTTCTGCACACCGAATTTTGACAGCCAATCACAGCTCTTGAAGGTAACTGGGTTCGATTCCTAGCATAACCAACACAAAACATAATGCTGGTGCAAAGGGACAGATTGGTTATGGTCCCACCTGCAATTGCTGTGATGAGCTATCAGTTTCCCCCTGACTTTAGAGAGGTTTTCATAACATATTGCATTATTTTGAATTTACTAGTCTGAGAGTAAATTCTCAGTTGGACATTTCTGTCAGCTTAGGCTAGGTATTTATTGCTTGAGTTTCTTTGACATCAATGGTCTCAGAAAACTTTTCTCTCACCTTTGTAAAAAAGGCTCTGCCTGCAGAAACATTTTCATTGGATATTGGGTTATTTTGGATTTAATAGTGAGAGTCTCTAGGGACTAATACTCATTCAGACTTTGATATTTATATCAGTTTAGGCTAGGTAGGCTTTGATAGCATCTTGCCAGTTTTATTTACTAGTCTGAGAGTTTCTAAAAGTAAATACTCTGTCAGACATTTTTGTTAACTTAGGATAGGTATTTATTGTTTAAGTTTCTTGAGCTTTATTGGTCTCAGAAAACATTTCTCCCACCTTTGTAGAAAAGGCTCTGCCTATGGAAACATTTTTATTGGATATTGCGTTATTTTGGATTTAATAGTGTGATAGTCTCTAAGGGTAAGTACTCAGTCAGATTTTGATATTTATATCAGTTTAGGCTAGGTAGGCTTTCAATATTACTGAAAATTGTTGTGTCAGTTGGGATTTAGTGGTCTTAGAATAGCTTTCTTATAACTTTATGAAAGTTTCAATTGTCTAAAGTTTTCTGTTAGCTTTAGAAACTTGACTGTGACCTCTACTGAGTTATTCTGAATTTAGAACTCTCAGAAATGTTTTTGAGATTAAACACAGAGTTGGATTTAGAAGGGACTAATATTTAAGTTGTCCTGATATTACATATGTGTTAGTTGTGGTTTGTCTACAAAATAATTACAACAAAGGGACTAATATCAAATTATTTTGATTGTTTGGTTTGTCAACAGAAATAATCACAACAAGGGACTCATATATCTAAAATGTCCTAATGTTGCATTTGTGTTGGTTGTGATTTGTTGACAAAAATAATCACAACAAGGGATCCATAACAAAAATAATCACAACAAGGGATCCATATCTAAGTTGTGGTTTTTTGACATAATAATCACAATAAGTGACCAATATTCAAGATGTCCTAATGTTTGGGTTGTTGACAAAAAACAACCACAAAGGATAAAGATATTGTCCGAATATTACATTTTGCTCTATTTACGAGTTAAGAGAGGATAACCTAAGTTTGTGAAAGTAAATTATTTGAATTTCAGATAAAAGATTTGGAAAAAAATGATCACAAAAATTAATTATGAACTATTAAAAACTAGAATTACTTATTTCGAAGGTAGAATACATTTTAAAGACAACGAAAGGATATAACAGATTATAGGTCAGTAGTAGCTATAAGGTCCTTTTCTCTTTGCTAAAAGTTATTGGGCAATACAGATTCCTAAAAAAATGGGAACACTAATCATGTAAATTGAAGATTCTATAACATTTCTTATGTGTTTTGAAGTGGACCTACGTACGGTGATGCATCCTAGGCATGAGCAGACTAAATACTTGGCTTTAGTATAAAATAATTAGCATGATATTAACTATTATCAGTTAATATAGCCTGACTAATAGTTGAAATGTGATATCTTTCTATTCTATTGATCATAATTGAAGATGGGTTAACTTTGATTATAGCCACTCTGGTGAGGGACCTACCCATGACCATGTACCTATGTACGGTGATGGACTATAGATTTTGCTTGTTATGAGTAAAATGCATTAGGAAAGTAATTTGTTTTCCTGCACAATTTGATTGAATGGTCATTTGGCTATATTAAAAAAACATTGCACAATCATTTTAGCCTGAAACCAATCCATGGCGATGTACCTACGTACGATGATGTTTTCATAGATTTGCTATATAATTTGTAGGGAAAGCATCCTTCATGTCTAATAATTTGCACATATATTACTCAACGATGTATAATTTTGGGCGAGAAAATCTTTCATTAAATATTAAGAGCCTTTTTCTTATAATAGCTTTAGCGTACCTATGTAGGGTGATGCCAGTAGGTACACCACATGATTATGAGTCTTATAAATCATCGGCATGCATATGCTGGAAGATTTTTTGATTAACTCTATTTTCCTCCTATTAGATCTTTTAAATTGAGATATTTATCTATTCCAAATGAGTATTTTCCCTGCTGTCATATCTAATACAGTGTACCTATGTACGGTGATGCAAAAATTACACAACTACATATTTCCTTTCAAGCCTTTATATATACCCACTGGGCACATCAACATTGATTCAGCGTTGAAACAAAGTTTGCAATGTTTGCATATCAACTGTTGATATAGGGTTGAAATATAGTTGAGTTTAAAGGTTAACACAACATAATTAAAATTAACTGTGATTCAACATCTAACCATCAGTGCTGATTCAATGTTTGTATTTATATGTTGATTCAACGTTGACACAACATTGATATGATGTTGAAACAATGTTGATATTTGTTAGGGCATTCTTTGTTGACATGTCAATGTTGAATCAACATTGAATCAACATTGAAATCAATATTGTTGATTCAACATTGGCAAATCAATGTTGAGTCAACATTGAATTGAAAACAATATTTCAACATTGATATGTCAACTGTTGATTGGGTGTTGAAACATTGAAATAGAATCATTGAAAAGGTGTTGAAGACAGGTTGATCAACATCATCAACACAATATCAGCGGGTTGTCAACGTTGATGCAACGTTCTGTGCCCACTGGGTATATATATATATATATATATATATATATATATATATATATATATATATATAGATCATCTTACAGCTAAATATCGTGATGTATGTATGAATGTATTTCATATAAAAACTATGAAATTCCTAGCACAATGCTCATACTTTACAAAGAAACTTTCGTGGCATCATCTATACCAAGTTATAATGAACAGATCAAATATCTAACCGGTCAGAAATCATTAGAAAAAGACCAGAAAAACACAGTAAGAAAATGTAATGGTATAATGATATAAGACTTTACACACTCAAAATGGATAGATCGGAGTCTAATACAAAAATATTGATGTACCATAAAGCTGTCACAGATGTCCATCTACTCTGTGCTATTTGAACAGGTTTCACCCTATGAATAAGATCCTTTGGTTAGAGGTTTACCCCGAGCACCTTTAAGTAGTACTGAGTTAGTCATTCTACATGCAACACTGCCTAATAGGTTTTACCCTATGTAATAATATTATACTCTGACACAATATGTACCATAATTGTATTTTACCTCATGTACTAAAGAACAATACCTGTTTCCTGAGTGGTGTTTTACCCTCAACATACAGGGGGAAAACGGTTTTTTTATTTATCATATAAACCCTCACAAGCTAGACACTTTTCTCCTTTCCAACAAAAATGAGAAGAGAAAAAATTTGACATTAAATCTTTCCAGTAAATGATTTCTGTTGTTTTGTGGTCGATGTAGGTTTGAACCCGTTCTATCTCCTCCGTCACCCCCTCCAGGTCAAAGTCATCAGGACTGGCCCCCTCGTTCTCAGCCAGTCTTTTTGTCAACAACTCAAGTTTTTTCTGCAATTAAATTGTAAATATTAGGTTTAATTAGAGTTAAGCATGTGAATTTTTTTTAAAACACAAATCTAGAAGTATGAAGAAAAAAAAATTTTAAACCCTCTAATCACTAGGAATTATAAATTAAGTATTAAACATTCAATGCAAAACGTTAAAAGAAATAAAAAACATTTTATCTCAATACAAGCATGTGAAGTCTCTACAGCAAGTACATATATCATAAATTGCTACGTATAATGTCAGTATGTTAAAAAAGTATATAAAAAAAGGATAACTCACTTCAGCGTTTACTTTTTTCCAGTACCTGCTCTGCAGCGTTGCTCGTATATAGGTCAGCGCCTTTGGACATCTAGCCCTAACCTCCTCCTGCTCCGCCTTAAATATAAAATAAAATAAAATATACTTACTATATATAACTGTCTTATCAGATCCATACAACCATATTGAATCGTCGTAATTTGAATTATTGTGATAAGTATTCACAGTCACTTTAATATAATTTCGAAATATGCGGTGTTCATTTCCAACTTCATCATAACTGAGAAAGATATAGTTATTATATTCTAAGGACCTACTGGTGTTGTCACCTGTTTTCTATTTTATCCTTCTTTAAACTGTGAACATTGTATTGGACTTAGATCCTAAAACCCTCAGGGATGTTTTGACTTTTTCTTAAATTTGACATGTGGCATGGGGTTAGTCACAAGGACCTGTAGGAGTGAAAACTAGTGATATGAGATATGGTCTTATCTTATAATTGACATGTAACATAACCCTTGGTGACAAGGACATATCAAAATAGAAATATTTAATGACATGTTATATGGGGTCTTTCCTTAACTAAAGGATAAATTAGAACCACCTAAACATAGGTTTGGTATAGGAATATAAGAGTTTTTTGGTTTAAAAAAAAAAAAATAGAGGATGGAGGTACACACATGATGTCAACTGGGAAATATGGGGGCAAATGAGGGGAAATGGTCCTCACTGCGGATTTTTTGTACTGGATTTGGTTACTAGAGGAGGTACAAAGGCTAAAAAAGTAAAAAAATAGGTTTTATGTATTTTTTCATCCAGAAATAGGTGGTTTTCTCAGAAATATTCTATTACCTGGCCCTTCCTGTACATTTGGAATGCAAATGGAACGTTTTAAATTCAAAACCAGACCTAAATAAGGGTTTTTAGAGAAATGTGTTGCCATAACAACCAAAATCCTATTCCAAATAGGAAAAAATAATGTCGGAACGTTTTAAATTCAAAACCAGACCTAAATAAGGGTTTTCAGAGAAATGTGTTGCCATGACAATAATGTCAGAACGTTTTAAATTCAAAACCAGACCTAAATAAGGGTTTTCAGAGAAATGTGTTGCCATGACAACTAAAATCCTATTCCAAATAGGAAAAAATAATGTCAACTGATAGAAGGATTCATGGAGATTCATACGCTGAAAAAAGGAAAATGATACCATATATAGATCCAAAGCTATGCCCGAATGTATGGAAAGGGATGGCCATTTTTTAATTGATTATTTAAATAATTATGCTAATTACATGTTTGATTTTATTAAAACAATAAATTATAGAGCTCATAGGCTGTATTGATATAGTCATGTCATTCTTATAGAGCTCATAGGCTGTATTGATATAGTCATGTCATTCCATTTTCGTGAAGCAATATCTCCGGGACTAGAAAGCCTATCTACAAGTGTTATTCCTCATTTTAAAGCTGTTGGCATCAATTTCAAATTTCATATTTAACCTCAGAGGACAATTTCCCCTCATCTGTCCACATATATAAACTACTATATTATACTACATTAACCTTTAACAGCCGCTAATGCATTATTTTATTATGCTCATTGGTCAGCATGATGCAACAATGAGGTCATGGTAAGCAGTTTCACCAGCACTTGTTTGGAGCATTATGCCAACCCCCCCCAGGAGCTTATGTTTTAACCCCGTAGGGTCATCATAATGCTAACACTTCATTGAGGCATCATGACGACCAATGGGATGAGAAATTCCTTCATCAGTGGTCTTTAAAAAATGTTAAAGTTCCCAAACTTTCCACAGTGCCCACCAGCCATGTCTAGCAATAAATCTTTAGCTGTCCTAGTACATAAAATACCCTCACAGCACTTTGAGTTATCCTAGTACTCTACATGTAGTCCATGTGGTGAAATGCTTTTCTCATGTTTAGCCATTTCTGGTGTAATTTTGCTGTTGGTAACAGCAAATATCATTCAAAGCATGTCAATCTTATAAATGCAGAACAAATATATACCATAACTATCCATTTATTGAAAATCTAAGTTAATTTTTTCCTTTAAAATAATGCAGTTACCCAAGCACGCCTAATCAAGTTACTCTAGTATCTATTATACTAAACATATAAAGTTACCCTAACACTAACAAGCCAAAATCCTCTCTATTCTACTGTTCTAGAGAATGTCAGCTTGCAGTAAAGTTACCCTAACACTAACAAGCCAAAATCCTCTCTGTTCTACTGTTTTAGAGAATGTCAGCTTGCAGTTATTACTGCAGATGACTATGTATGCTATATACCCACATATTATCAAAACAGCATCACTCAAATCAGTAGAAATACTGTGTAATATACAATTTTAATTCTCTTTACTATATGTAGGATTCACCATGTTGGATGGGGTACCTGTTAGTTACCCTAGTACCTTCTGGACAGTGACTAAGTAGCCCTTTAGTCTGTATCATTTCATACCTTTTTATAATAATACATGAAATCAAACTAGTTAAAATTCTATAACCTATCATATTGAACCATCTGACATGCTTCTAGGACAAAGCTAACAATCAGCGCATTTTAGTTATTTTGTTAGTTTCACACATCTCGTATTGGATTAATTCTAGGTAAAATGATGTTAAAAAGACCAAAAACATTCCTCCACATGTTAAAAAAATAATGTATGAAATGACTTAGGGCATCCGAACTCAGGTTACAGTTTACCGTCCGAGCCATTTTAAAAACAAATAAGGCATTTTTTCATTTTTTATTATTTACTATATAGGTAGCACTGCCTGGAAATCTTCAGGTTGTATATGCCACCATGTTATTGACATTCCTTGCACTGTAAGCTTTAATTTGATACCAAATATGCCCCCCTTTGCTCATTCCTACCATTATATAACCATGTCCAAATACATTTTTGAGAAATTCTACAATTTTTTTTAAGATAATGAATAATAAAATATTCTCATGCAGCCCTTTAAATGCATGCGGGCGGTGGACGGTAACCTGTAATATGAGTTCTATTAGCCTTACACCTGACCTAAAATATTTATCCACTTATAACTATTAACACAAGTTGGCCCACTAGTCGCTATTTCAGGATTATTGAATAATTTTGCATTTTTTAGAGGTCTCTTATTTCAAAATTCATTTCCCCGTTCCTCAAGTATCAGGGTGTAGCTTATACGCAAGGTTTTATGGTGGGTACTTGTCCACCTCTACCCCAACTCCTAACTCCTCACTGATGATTGATCAAAAAAATAATAAACAATGGAAAACCTCATAACTTCCCTATATCGCTCGGACGGGTATACATTAACATGCCTTCTCATGGCCTAAAAATGTAACCAAAAAGAATAAAAAAAAATCAATTACTTTACCTGAGGTAAATCCGGTGGGAGTTGCACGGGTAGAGTCTGCTGCCTCTCGGTCTGAAAGTGCTCTCCTTCATCCTGAGATGGATCGGCCTGAGGCGGTGAGGTCTGTGGGGTTGAAGGAAAATCCAGCGGTAGTTGCACGGGTAGGGTTTGCTGCCCCTCTGCCTGAGACTGCTCTCCTCCATCCTGAGATGGTTCGGCCTGAGGCGGTGTCTGTTGGGTGAAGGACTCTGCTATTGGCGAAGAGGTATCATCCTCCTCCCGTCCTTGAACCTTTTGTAGGGCGGCAGTCCTCACATCAGGCGGGGCGTCGATTTCAGAGTCACTCGCTGTGTGGTCTATCTTCTCCATCGCAATTACTGGCTAAAACTGGAAAAAAATCGATGTGCGCCAAGTTTTAACCGATGCCTAGCCCGTGATTAGTTAAAAGGCACTCCTTTTGTTTCTTTTCCATATACGGCAAAACACGCTTGCCAAGGTGTCTTTTATGGTCTAGAGAGGCGATCGGTAAAAAGAGGGAATCCTCGGGGAATACTTTCGCTAGTCCCTTTTCTTAGACCTTTAAAGCACAGTAACCAGCAAAACTGTACCGTAGCAGACAGTTAACGGAAATACTTTAGGGGCGATGAACAGGCTACGGTGAGGACAGGTGGTGTGACACTCCCTGAACGTGGGAAAGGACGAATAGCGTGTCAATAATCTACGTTCCAAACGGGTCACCTACTTCTTTTTCCCTTAGCAATGGATGGACCCTCTATTTACCATAACTACGTGCCATAATGTTTTATTTCTAATGTATCATAGTGACTCTGCTCGCTCACAGTTATTTAATACACCGCATTCGTAATTATTCTTTCAGCGCCTTGTTTTCATCTTTCAAGTATACAGAGGTTTATTTCAAATAAAAGAGAAAATTATAGAGTAAATAAGTCACCACAAGCGGGTCTAACTGGGTGTCAATACCCCCTGAACTGACCCTCCCCCCGACAGGGGACGCAGTAATGACATAATACATGTCAGCACACCGAATCACCGATGAGGATACTTTGGCCCACTTTTTGGATATTTCCAAAAATCAGCATGATAGGAGTGCAATTATTGGAGAAATAACTACCATTAGTTTGAGTTTTAGTTAGTATCTTTCAGATGTATGTGAAATTTTAAGATTTTGTGTCCAGCAAGTACTAGATTCACATCGAAATAGGTTGGAGCAAAGTTACCTTTACTTCGAGGCAACATTGGCCCACAAGGGATTCCCTATGGTAGTATATTTCTCATTTTTTCACAACCAAATATTGGGTCAAAGTTACCCCTAAAAACTTTGTCAATATAAAAAGCATTCTTAGAAAGTATCCAATTCAGGTATTTTTCATCATAGGTAAACAAAACTCATGGATACAGTCTAAAATACGGATTGTAAGAAAAATTGTGAAAAATATGACTATTTTGACTAAAATGACAGGTATATAGTATTGGCGAGCCAAAGATACCCCCAGCCCCAAAGTAACCCCAATTTTTTTAGAGAAATTATAATTTTATAGAAAATGCGAAATAATAAAATCCTTCTTGAGCTAAATGAATATAGTACACTTGATTTGAGATGCCTTTGGGTTGATAAATTGTTGCTTAAAACCCACAGACTCATTCTTGAATATTATTGGTTGATCCAGACGCAATTTCCGGACACATCGAAAATCGGTGAAAATTTTAGCCTCTACTCATTGCCTTATGTCTAAAAATAATTATCACTTTCAAAATTCTATTTAGGCAAAAATTGTAGCTTAGATATCAATAGGTTTTTAGAGAAAAGTGACCTAGATATGAAAAATATCCTTAATTGTAATATCGAGATCAAAACAACATTTTTTTGTGACTGGGCTAATGTTACCCCTTAAGGGACAAAGTATCCTCGTTTTATCGGGTGAACCAGTCGGATAGGCACAAACATCTACTACAAATATTTTTAAAACCGAGGTACCAAACCAGTTAAAACCAGTCTGAAAGAGTGTGTCTAGCTGAATGGGCTCTTGATGTATCCTTTATCGATTTTAAGAAATTGTTATGTCACCATGTCAATTTTAAGAAAAGTTAATGTCACCATGTTAATTTTAAGAAAAGTTCATGTCACCATGTCAATTTTAAAAAAAGGTTCATGTCCCATGTCACTAAGCAAAAAAAAGGGCTCATGTCGCCATGTCGATTTTAGGGGTATAGAGCAATAGCTGAGGCCGTATTACTCAATCTGTTTTTTAGAAAATTTAACTCCGTGCATATTGAACCAAATTAGTACACCATTGATCCAATTCAGGCAACCAGGGATCTAAATAGGATCAATAGGTTTTCGTTTTTTAATTGCAGTAGTAATTTAACTGTACGATGATCAGCTGTTATCATCGTCATACCGTTATGCCTTAGACCTTGTAAATGTGCAAATTCTAAAAGGTGGGGGTTTGTGTCCCCGTTGACATAGCATCAGGGGTTTTATGGTATGAACGCTCGAGAGATATGCGGATGTTAATTTCGGCTGAGAGAAACACCTGCGATTCTCCTTTCCCACGCTGAGGCAGGGTCGGGGGTCTAGATGAGGGGTACCCATGTCCTTTGACGATTTTAAGAAAAGCTCATGTCAAATGTCACTACTAAATTTGTATTTTCCTCTGTCCTTGTCACTAAGCTCCATGTCACATATCGATTTTAAGAAAATTCCATGTTCCCTGTCACTATCTTTTTTTACCCATGTCCTTGTCCCTTGAATCTCTATGTCCTTTGTTGATTTTAAGAAAAGGCCATGTCACACTGTCAATTTTATGGGTCTAAACCCATAGGGACACGCCATCCAATACCCTGTAGGGTAAAGGTATCTTATATGTCCATGGAAGTTATATGACCAATTCTCAGAAAACATATTTTTATGGGGTCTCTGTGGTTTCTCTTCGTTTAAAGTCATGTAGTATGACAAAAAGGTCTTAGAGAAAATCTACACTGGTCCCCTGCTCTAACAGTTTACTATCATATAAAGGTTTAAAAATGTTATGTCCATTTCTTATGATTTTTAAGTGACTTTAAATTTTTGTATGATTTGTTATTATTCAAGGTAGCTGCACAAAACAAATTGTGTTTTATTCTACATAATTTTTAAAACACATCAGATTAAATGTTACTCTGATATCATAATTGTATAATTTAATTTTTTTAGCATGAAAAATACCATGCACTAGAGCTAATACGCTCATATGTTTGGCTTTAGAAAAGCAATATGAATACATGGCCATATCACCTCTATGTATTCACTAGAGACTTTTAATATGACTATATTAGCTTCTAGTAGCATCTATAAAGGGTTTAATTAGATGACTAAATTACCTTACTGAGAATCCAACGTCAAAAATTTTTGTTTCTATATAAACCCTGTTTCATATGCTTTGTGTAGTCATATTATGACCCTACTATGACCATATTAACTCCCATGATTGGTAATATGCTTCTGTTTGCAAAATCTTTAATTACGAAATTATAAAAATTATGCATGGACAAAATAGGGAAAAGTACCCATTTTGCAGGGGAGATCCCTGCTTTTCAACGTAACCAAAGATTTTAATCAAACAATTAAAAACCTTTAGATTATAGAAGTTTTTCCTTGATATAGTTATATTAGGCGACCATACCCTATCCTATAGTCTTCACATCGAACCCCTTTTCTTTTTTTTAACTGTCTGTTAGTAGACGATTTTGCTTATTACTCAACATCAAACGGGTCCCACAAGGTACCAGCGCAAGAATTTAACAGGGATTCCCCATTGTTTTATCAAACATCGCTTTACACCGTTGCAGACTAACGTTAGTCTTTCTCTTTTAGCACCTGTAATTGGTTAACAAAGATCACTATCAGATCAAATAGCCTCGAAATTTTTATTAAATGATATTTTCCGCAGAAGTAGTTCTATGGCGTAGGGACAGTATCATTAGGGTTGTTGTTTTATCGAATTCTATAAGAGCTTGGAGTATGTAATCATGGTTTGTACAGCCTTTCTTATCTGGTTCGAGATTAATGCTAGACCACATGACCACGATGAGCGGTACCACATGACTACACGGACTCTTTGACGTCGCACGCTAGCCCTATAAAAGGCGTTGCGCACGTGCAGCACGCTCAGAAACAACCAGAATGGATCGCGCACAACAACTCAAAGAGCAGTCTACCACAGACCGAGAGGTCCGGGATGAGGGGGCGGAGGAGCCGCAAACATCCAGCCGGGGGCTCCAGGAGCAGCAACAAGGTGAGTTCCAGAAAGAGCAGCCGGATCAGCCGCAACAGCCGGGTGAGTTCCAGGAAGAGCAGCCGGATCAGCCACAGGAGCAGCAGGCGTCAACCCAGGAGGAGGAGCAGGAACACTCAAACCCAACACAGTCTAATACACCTCAGGTAGGGCTGTGTGACTTCCAAAAACAACACCCGGGTCAGCCACAGGAACAACAGGCATCAGCTCGGGAGGTGATGCAGGAGCAGGAACAACCAAACCCCGCACCTCATGATGCACTCCAGGTAAGGTGTTAAAGTAATTTTTTATTTTTTTTATTTAAGGCTATGAGAACTCAGGTTACAGTTTACCGTCCGAGCTATTTTGAAAATTAATAACGCATTTTTTCATTGTTCATTATATACCGTAAATCCCCAGTCACAAGCTGGCTCCAGTCATAAGCCGGAGGCAAGTTCAGGAAAAAACTAAAAGCCGGTTTTGAGGTCAAATTCTTACCATTTTCTCTTTATTCTATAGTAAAAAAAACGGTCATAAGCCGGGGTGGGGGAGGAGGACTTTTGGAAAAATTTAGAAGCCAGTTTGGGCCCTAAATAAAAAAAATCCTGCTTATAACCGAGGATTTATGGTAGGTACCACTGTCTAAAAATCTTCAGGTTATATATGCCACCATGTTATTAACATTCCTTGCACTGTAAGCTTTAGCTTAATACCAAATATGACCCCTTTGTAAGCTTTAGTTTAATACCAAATATGACCCCTTTGCTCCTTCCTACCATGTCCAAATACATTTTTAAGTAATTAAACCTCATGCAGCCATTTAAATGCATGCGGGCGGTGGACAGTAAACTGTAATATGAGTTCCATTGGCCTAAACTTTATCACGCATTGGTTCATTCTCTCTGAGGATTACGATAGATACCACTGTCTAAAAATCTTCAGGTTATATATGCCACCATGTTATTAACATTCCTTGCACTGTAAGCTTTAGCTTAATACCAAATATGACCCCTTTGTAAGCTTTAGTTTAATACCAAATATGACCCCTTTGCTCCTTCCTACCATGTCCAAATACATTTTTAAGTAATTAAACCTCATGCAGCCATTTAAATGCATGCGGGCGGTGGACGGTAAACTGTAATATGAGTTCCATTGGCCTAAACTTTATCACGCATTGGTTCGTTCTCTCTGAGGATTACGGTAGGTACCACTGTCTAAAAATCTTCAGGTTATATATGCCACCATGTTATTAACATTCCTTGCACTGTAAGCTTTAGCTTAATACCAAATATGACCCCTTTGTAAGCTTTAGTTTAATACCAAATATGACCCCTTTGCTCCTTCCTACCATGTCCAAATACATTTTTAAGTAATTAAACCTCATGCAGCCATTTAAATGCATGCGGGCGGTGGACGGTAAACTGTAATATGAGTTCCATTGGCCTAAACTTTATCACGCATTGGTTCGTTCTCTCTGAGGATTACGGTATGAAGGGGTAAATGAACCGATCATAGAAAAAGGGGTAATCTTTAATTATATAAATATATGGTTTCCCAGGCTTTCCTGACATGGGTTAATTTTTAGGTATATTGAGAGGGTTTTTGAGGTCCTGAGTGACCGTAAAAACCCTCACCTGAAACGGAATCCTCATTGAAAACAAGTCGACTTTCAAGATAAAAGATGGTGGCGGGCTGTGCTGATAATAAGGGCTCTAGACAAGGAGGGTCCCATGTCCCTTATTGATTTTAAGAAATGGGTTTTGTCTCTTATCATCCAATCCCATGTCCCTTGTCAATTTTAAGAAGTGGCCTTGTCCCCTTGTCAGTTTTAATAAGTGGTTTTGTCCCTTGTCACCCACCCCCATGTCCCTTTTTGATATTAAAAAGTGGTCTTGCCAATTGTTAACTTTACCCGTCTAAAGCCCTATAATACAAACACTATCATCGTGTCACATGGTACAGCGCCCATGCGATTAAAAAAAACTGATGTGATAAATAAGTAACGTAGTAGAGTAGGGTAAATTTAAACTTTAACATGTACTTGTCACAGATTTTAAGTTTATAAATAGCTCAACATTTTTCTTGAAATGTATTTAAGTGTTTAAAAAAAAGTGTATAAATCTTAATAAGTGTTTTATTGTAATAAACATGTTAGTAGTTGGCAAAAACAGGTGTTTAGCAGGACAAGTGATTGAGGTATGAACACATTTTTTACAGTGTACTTTGTAGGCTGGTGAAAGTTGATTCTTATGAACATCATGTCGTAGATATGTAAGTTTGAGATCTAAAAATGACTTTTTAGGAAAACATCCTACTCCCAAATTTCAGACTTTTTCTTATATTTCCACCTTATCCAAACTACTCCCAAAATGCAGTCCAAAAGGCGTTATTTTTTCACCATTTTTCTATGTATCAAATTACTGCCCTAGGCAACAGAGTATTCATACCCAACCAAAATGACTACTTTAGTCTTAAGACTGTTTAGGTTTGTTCATAAAATTATAATCCTATTTGTAACATGTTTTAAGTGCATCAAACTGTCTATACATAACCCAGTAGGTATGTCGCTAAAAATTGAAAAGCTGTCTGATCGCTTAGCTTTTAGAACAGCCTTTAGAGACACATGTTAGTAATAATATGCTTTTGGAATTTTTTATTTAAAGTGAAAATTGATGAAGTTATAACGGTTTTCATGATCGAAAGTGGGCATTTTTTTCGTCATCATTTTAAACTGTACAAAAAAGGAACATGTGTGACCTTTCCATGATTTTAGTTTGATTTTTAAACTTGCTGTATCATGGAAAAGCTTACACCCCCTGAAAGCCTGGATCTTTGCCATCACAATGCAGTTCATCCCAGGTCATTCTGACCAAAAGAAGTGGAAATATCAATTTTTAAAGATAAAAAAGTTAGTAAAATCCCTTAATTTTGGCAGAAATTATCAATTACAAATTTCTGCTGATCCTAGAAAACTATGTGCTCAACAATAGATTTTCTTCATATTTGGCAGAGATGATGCTAAGACCATATACTACCTCTTCTATATGTTTTTGAATAACTTCCTATATTCCTTCATGTATTTTTGATCAGGGGGTATTAATTACATTGACCTAATTAAGGTAACAATTAATTAACTATTTAGAGTTGTGAAAAAATCAAACACTAAATTAAAGGTAATTTTATGTACTTGGGGTACAAATTGTTAGGCAGTTAAACCCTCAAATATTTCCCATGGTTATAAGCTGATCACTGAGACCTGTCCCTGCACAAACCTTCCAAGCCTGGCACAGTTTTCCATGACGCAGTCCAGGCTCATATCAGCCTCAATGCTGACATACCTAAACCCAGGCAACAACAACCCTGACATGTTTTTATGTATCACCATATTTCCTCCTGAGAAATAATGTATCACCGTAATTTTTATATATAACAATTTGGTTTAAAACACTAAAAATCTTATCTGGATCATAGGGGAATTTAGGGATAGGTGAGTAATTTAAAAAAATGCACTCAATAACTCCTATATCAGAATATGCTTATCTATCTGATACATTGAACAAGTCAGTTTTCCTTTTTTTTTCCCCCAAGTTACTAAAAAGTTAAGGGGGATTAAATGTAAAATGTGATCAAGAGGGGTTCAAATAAAACAGTGATACATAACAACTGTTTTATTTTTTTAAAAGGTACGTCGTGAAGGACGCTGCCCGAAAGCATTAATGTCAATAAGAGCAACCATGCAGAGTGGTTATTGGGCCAAACACTGGGCTGAAGTAAGTACTCAAAGTTTTTTAGCTATTAAATGGCTAGCCACTTCTAATTAAAATAGCTACATGCGTGCATGTAACCTTAACATGTATTTACCTCTCATACAATACAGGGGAGATGTATGTCGGGGACCCCTGACTGATAAAATTCTAGATATTAAGTAGTTAACCATTTCTGGTTAAGGCTTTCACATGTAGGTATGTAACCTTGACATATATCTACAGGGTAAGCTCTAATAATATAGTTTTTTTTGTTCTTTTTTAAATTTTTAGAAAGACTTACAGGAGTTAAGGAAACAACTCAACAACATCCCTGGTAGCGGCAACCCAGGCAACAGCAACCCAGGCAGCAGCATTACTAGCAGCAGCAACCCCTGCAGCAGCAACCCTAGCAGCAGCAACCTCGGCAGCAGCAACCCCTGCAGCAGCAACCCCAGCAGCAGCAACCCCTGCAGCAGCAACCCTAGCAGCAGCAACCCCGGCAGCAGCAACCCCTGCAGCAGCAACCCTAGCAGTAGCAACCCCGATAGCGGTAACCCAAGGAGTCGTATTTATGAACAAATCAATACACTAGAGGCATATGTGGTTTACCAGGAAGAAAAAATAAAGTACTGGAAAAACTTAATGACAACTTTTTATGACAGCCATTTGTGCTGGCTGGGGGAACCATGTTTAGCGTGTGAAGGACTGTTATCCGATTAAATTAACCTGTACCTTAAACCATACACTATAAAAAATATGTTTTGTTTTTAAACACTTTTACCTGTATTTATGGCCAGATGAGGGAAAACATGCCTCCATGGGGAAATTGAATTTTAAGGTTTAAGTCACATGCTTTAAAATGAGATATCTTGAGCTAAAATATCCCTGGTAGTTTTTATGTAATCGCTTGTTAAACATAGGTTGAAGTGAGCAACTAAAAATGACAAATAAGCTCTGAATGCCTTATATCATATCATAGATACCTATAATGCAAAAAAATACAGTTTTCTTGAAAAATAACCAAGAAATGTAATGTTTTTTATTGTAAAATTGGTTCTAAAGGGGATTTTTGAGCTCTTTTTTCATTTCTGAGTTCCTGAAGGAATTTCCAAAAAGGTTTGTGGCAAAAATTCCCATTTGGAATAATGGAGTGGTTTCCATGACAATCAGAAATTGCTATATATGCCAATTTTCTATGTTGCCATGGAAACAAATATTCCTTTGCATTCCAAAAATAAAACGTTTTTATTAGAGATGGAATAATTCTAAGCTTACCACTCGATTCTCCATAAAAAATTGGTATATAGCATTTTTGACATATTTTTTAGTGTTTTACCCATACACTACCCCTAGGTGGTTGAAGTCAGTACTAAAAATCCCCCTGGAGGCACGTTCTCCCCTGTTGGTCCACATTTCATGAGCAGATCAATACACTAGAGTCATATGTGGTTTACCAGGAAGAAAAAATAAAGTACTGGAAAAACTTAATGACAACTTTTTATAAGAGCCATTTATGCTGGCTGGGGGAACCATGTTTGGCGTGTGAAGGACTGTTAACCGATTAAACTGACCTGTACCTTAAACCATACACTCTAAAAAATGTGTTTTGTTTTTAAAAACTTTTACCTGTATTTAAAACACTTTCTTGTAACACTTTGTTAAACACATTTTTAGGCAACACAAAACAATTTTTCAAAAAGTGTTTTCAAATTTAAAAGTTTTTTTGATTAAATTGTGTTTCAGATAAAAAAGTGTTAAAATAATTCTGAGAATAAAGTGTTTAGGTTCAGAAAGCGTTTAAAATAAGCTGCAAATAAATTTATGCCCTTGCTATTATTTCATTTCCATATTTACAACCCATGGTCCCAGTTTTAGGATTAGCGAGTCCTTCCTACTGCATATTATTGTCTCTCTACAGGTAAAGAATATTGAAGTTATGTTGATAGCAAGTTGATGAATGTTGATCATCCAGTTATCAACATTGATTCTGTGCTAACCAGGCTTGGCCTACAGTTAAGATGAGTTCAAACACATTAATGCATAAAGTTAGTCAAAGAGTTTAGGACTGGGATGTATGTATGTATTAATCCTGAATGTTACAAAAATAGTTGTTTTTCATGGGTTACATTGGAATTAAGGTATTGAGAAGGTATTTTTTAAATATTTCTTTTATAAATCCATTCTAAGGTAAAATGTAAATGTAAAGTTTTATTAGGATGCTGTGTATCATTATCATTTATACTTAAATTCAAACATTTGTGTCCATATAAATGTTATCAAAGTACCATCATAGGTTGCTCCTGTCACCTGGTGAGTTGGATTGGAACCAAGTATTAAAACACTTTTATAAACCTAAACACTTTTGCAGGAAAAGTGTAAAGTGTTTTACCAAAAAGTGTATGGGGTAAAATATGTTTTAGTTAAAACGCATTTTTTAGAGTGTACACCTTTAACTACTAAACTCTGCTGGAAGCGTATAAACAGTTGTTTAAAAAAATGTAAAGAATAAATAAAAAAATAAAAGACATAATTTTAACTTTTTAATTACGTATATAGTTATAGTTTAAGCAAATTAATGTCTCGGTATTGATACAGGTGGTAACATTTTGTTTGTGATTCCAACAAAGGTTTTGGAATTTCAACAGCCTGTGTTTTAAAAAAAATGTAACCTGAACTAAAACTATAGAAAGACTCCTGACAGTTGTAATATTTGCCTGTACATACCGTGTCACCTAGCACTGAAATTGATATTACATTATAATATACATTAATTTCATTTAGTAATGTTTTTCACATATCTAACTCTGTGACAAAGGTTTGGGAATTTCAACAGCATGTGTTTAAGAAAAGCTGTTAACTGAACTAAAAACTATAGAGACTCCTAACAGTCGTGATGTTTGCCTGTACATACCATATCACCTAGCACTAAGATTGATATCACATTATAATATACATTGATTTCATTTAGTGCTGAACTAAAAACTATAGAGAAACTCCTAACAATCGTGATGTTTGCCTGTTCATACCATGTCACCTAGCACTAAGATTTATATCACATTATAATATACATTGATTTCATTTAGTGCTGAACTAAAAACTATAGAGAGACTCCTAACAATCGTGATGTTTACCTGTACATACCATGTCACCTAGCACTGAGATTAATATTACATTATAATATACATTGATTTCATTTAGTGCTGTGTTTAACATATCTATAACCCAGTAACTGGTTTTCTTATTAAGATAGACCTTCATGAAACAATAAAATTAACATATGTTTCCAGGCATTTTCAAGCTTGTTCATCCTGCATTATTCTTATTATATAATAGCGAAAATAGGTGTTTAAAACTTGAGGGTTGCAGTCTATTTCACATAGTTTAGTTTCTCCTCACCTCTCCTCACCTCTCCTCACCAGAGGGCGGTACTATTTTTTTACGTCAGGAGCCTCTAGATACGTAGTACATTACAGTTAAAGTGTTTTTTTTTAGGTTTTATGCTGTTAATGATGCATTTCTAACCCTTATATAGGACACTTTGAAAAACTGGAATATTTCTCCAATAAGCTTGGAATATTTTCTTTTTACTTACAAGATGTATAGGCGTACCACATTAAGCGAGTTGAGAAAACTAGAGTTCAAGAGTGTGAAATACTATTTTGGTCCCCATCTGTATCAAGGCTTATTACAAACAGTAATTATAGTTAAACTAAATATATCATAGCTATAAACCTTTGGTCTGATTTAATATATATATAAAAGCTACATAAAGCATAAAGATATCAACATTGAGTTTGTTCTTATTCTTAATTTTCTAAAAAAATGGATCTTATCTAGATTCTAAATATATCTTATGAACGAGTATATCTTATCTGGATTCTAAATATATCTTATGAACCAGCATATCTTATCTGGATTCTTAATATATATTATGAACGAGCATATCTTATCTGGATTCTTAATATATATTATGAACGAGCAGATCTTATCTGGATTCTAAATAATCTATAAACGAACACTTTTTATAAATAATCTAAAAAAATAGGAGGCTTATCGTTTAATGGACTATATATTTCAGTAGCTTATAATAAAGCCTATAAGCAATGATAATTTGAGCTGTTTCTATTAATGTCAACACTCGAGTAGGAGCAACTTGGTACACTTTTATTCATGGGTTGGGGCTATAGGTGCATCATTAAGAAGTTTTTGAGTTTTTCTCTGTTACTCAGTAACATGGGTGTGGATCATATGTTTAAAGACCCTCCTTATCGTTTAATGGACTGTATGTTTTTAATGATATCAAAAAGTAAATAAATAATTTAGTTCCACATAACCTACATCATACCAGAGATAGTTCATATTATTCTCGGTAGAGGGGGACAAAAAATCCGCGTTTTGAATGAAAATCTATCATTTCAATTGTAAACTACCGCTGTGAATTCCTCTAATTACTCGACAAATATTCTTTACTGATATCAGTGAAATATATTAAAGAATAAAAAGAAGGAGCTCTATACATGGATCTTTGAAACTGATAAAGAAAATACAAAGAAAAAGAGCTTTATACATGTAATAATTTAGTTCCACATAACCTACATCATACCAGATATAGTTCATGTTATTCTCGGTAGAGGGAGACAAAAAATCCGCGTTTTGAATGAAAACCTATCGTTTCAATTATAAACTACTGCTGTGAATTCCTCTTATAACTCTGCAAATATTCTTTGCTGATATCAATGAAATATATCAAAAAATAGAGAAGAAAAAACTCTATCCCTAAATCACTCAAACTGTTGAAAAAAATCTATATCCTCTTAAACTGAATGTCTATTTGTTCATAGATTTAAAAGTGTAACACCACATATATGATTTCACCGCTGAGGTGGAGTATATAAGGAACGCAATGTCTGGGGTTAATTGGAGAGGTCCGGCCCTCATGTCACGAACCTCCACGTCTGTAGCTTCAGGTACTAGCTCCAGTGACAAAATCACAACAGTTCTTCCGACCTTGTCAACTTAGAACGGATGATGGTTGAAGCGTGTCTGCTCCCATCAGTTGGTTGAAGCAGAACGGTTGATGCTCCTATTGTTGGTTGATGCTCCCACTGTTGGTTGAAGCGTGTCTGCCACCGTTCCTTAGAGCGCTGATCTGGAATTGAATGTGTTCCACAATCCTCCTTCAATCCTTCAATCCTCCTTCAATCCTCCTTCAATCCTCCTTCAATCCTCCTTGTTTCAATCCTCCTTCAATCCTCCTTCAATCCTTGGTACACTCAGTTCATTCCTCTGTACCGAAAGCTCAGCTAAGAACCTTGTGACATGAGAACCACTTGACCTCTCTTTTGTATTCAAAACCTAAAGTGATATAATTACTATTTCTAAAATAATCCTATTCTAAATATATCTATAAACGACCTCTTTTATGAATAATCTAAATATATCTATAAACAACCTCTTTTATAAATAATCTAAATATATCTATAAACGACCTCTTTTATAAATAATCTAAAAATAGGAGGTCTTCTCTGGATAATCCAAATATGGTGGTCTTTTCTGGATATAATCCAGAAAAGACCAACTATTATACTACTTCCATACCATACTTGAAGTTCTAGGGATAGATGACATACATACTAATTAATCCTTTAGATTCTATAGAATTACAATGGAAGCGCATGTGGCATTAGAAAATGTCTGTGACAAAATTAAACTCATGTCAGCTTACAGGAATAGACCTGTGGCATTTACCATTGGAGAAATAGAAAGAAAAGGTTCACCAACTGAGACATTTTACTCCTCAAACTGTAAATATACGTTGGGGATATCAAAATATGCTAGTACCGTAAAACGGGGATACTTTGGCCCACTTTTTGGATATTTCCAAAAAATTAGCATGATAGGAGTGCAAGTATTGGAGAAATAACTATAATTAGTTCGAGTTTTAGTCAGTATCTTTCAGATGTATGTGTAATTTTAAAATTTTGTGTCCAGCAAGTACTAGATTTACATCGAAATAGGTTGGGGTAAAGTTACCCTTACTTCAGGGCAACTTTGGCCCACAAGGGATTCCTTATGGTAGTATATTTATTATTTTTTCACAACCAAATATTGGGTCAAAGTTACCCCTAAAAACTTTGTCAATACAAAAAGCATTCTTAGAAGGGATCCAATTCAGGTATTTTTTTATCAAAGGTGAATAAAACTCATGGATACAGTCTAAAGTATGGCATGTAACAAAAATTGTGAAAAAAATGACTATTTTCACTTAAATGACAGGCATTTAGTAGTGGTGGGCCAAAGTTACCCCCAAGGGCCAAAGTAACCCCAATTTTTTTAGAGAAATCATAACTTAACAGAAAATGTGAAATAATAAAATCCTTCTTGGGCTAAATGAATATAGTGCACTTGATTTGAGATGCCTTTGGGTTAATTAATTGTTGGTAAAAACCACCAGACTCATTCTTGAATATTATTGGTTGATCCAGACGCAATTTCCAGACACATCGAAAATCAGTGAAAATTTTAGCCTCTTCTCATTGCCTTATATCTAAAAATAACTATCACTTTCAAAATTCTATTTAGGCTAAAATGGTAGCTTAGATGATAGACTTTTTGATAAAAGTAACCTAGATATGAATAATATCCTTCATTGTAATATCAAGATCAAAACAACATTTTTCTGTGATTGGGCTAAAGTTACCCCTTAAGGGACAAAGTATCCCCATTTTACGGTACAACACTAGCACTGGGTGAGTTGGGTAGATTCCCAATAGAGTTTAGAATAATAATACTCAACCTTTTCTACTGGCTTAGACTTGAGACTGGGTCATCAAACCCCTTACTAGATCAAGGGTTTTTGACTATGAAAACAGACAAGCACCCATGGTTGGACAATATAAAATATCTTCTATACAAAATAGGGTGCCGAGATATATGGGAAAACCCTGAAATCTGGAGTAAGAATAGGCTCAAATCTAGAATAAAAACAAGACTGGAAGATATTCATATACAGACATATGATAAGTACATACAGAATGAAAACAACCTAGAAAAATGTCAGGTGACCAGAATCTGTCAAAAGTCAGACACACCATACGGGCAAAAAGAATACTTAAATTGGGTACGCTCTCCTCAGGTACGAAGTATTATGTCTAAAGTAAAGGGGGACTAGCACGGCTAAGACGTACCCGCCTTAGCAAGTCACATGACTACCCCATGACCAATCAGGGAGTTGCGATTTTTTCCGCTGGGTCCCACGATTTTATGAACGTTCTTTGAGCAGGTACCAATGATGAAAATCGCTGTGCTAGCCCCCCTTTAAGGCTGGATGTGAATTGTACTCTTGACAGCACATATAGGGGCTATAGGGGAAAAATGTGACAAGCAATGAATGTAAGACCTGTAAAACAAAGCAAACTGTACAACATATATTTTTTGAATGTAATATTACACAACTATGTACCATTAGAAATGTGTTTGAGCAAAAGATCTGTAACATTAACAATGGACACAGAAACCTAGACAAATGTGAGAAGCTATAAATGGTATTATCGTTGCAACCTAAATGCCTGCCCAGGCACAGATTGGAGTCAGAAGTAAGACCTGTAAAACAAAGCAAACTGTACAACATATATTTTTTAAATGTAATATTACACAACTATGTACCATTAGAAATGTGTTTGAGCAAAAGATCTGTAACATTAACAATGGACACAGAAACCTAGACAAATGTGAGAAGCTAGAAATGGTATTATCGTTGCAACCTAAATGCCCAGGCACAGATTGGAGTCAGAAGAATATATATGTACCTTTGTAAAAGACATCTACAGTAAAACCAACCAACTATCATCAACCTGGCGCTGACATATATGTACCTCTCATGAGTCAATAAAGCCAATCTTGAATCTTGAATCTACTGAGTCCTTAGCCTGTTGAGGTTCCCGAAACGTAGTACTTTCTCGCCTTCTTTCACAGAAACAGTTGAATTCCAGTGACATTGCCCACGCATTTCATGTTTATTTACACCCAGCATTACTAAATAACAGCATATATCTAGACCCTGCAGCAATTATATATGAATAAATGGTAATTTCTTTATTGATATCAATCAGTGTTTCATGTACAGGAAGGAAATTAAAGCTTTTATGACCAAAGCTTTTATTGCCAATCTGACTGAAATGCATGGATGACTTCACCGGAATTCAACCGGAATTCAAAATAGGGTAGAATGGCACTCACTGCACATATCATTCCCTTATTTAAGAGTTACAGGGTTAAACCTATCCAACATTCTGTCACATTGTGTATAAGGGATGAGTTATTCGTGCTATGGTTGAAACTTTTACCAACGAAGATTTTAGGCGGCTGTTTTTGTGTGTTTCGCTATACAGAAACATAGAGGAAATGGATTTAGTTCCCCGTGACCTATAGAGCTGAATGGTGGACAATGAAGCGCTAACGCGGCGCCATTTTCGCTTGTAAAATATGAGCAGTAGGCTTTGCATATTCACAACCGGAACCATGGACACACTTCCGATCATACCGTTTCTCCCCTAAAGGTTTAACGGAGGCACCCTCCACTACCAATATGGGTGGGTATCAACAATGACTTTATGACTGAAATAACTTACGTTTGGCGTCGAGCCTCATTAGTCAATTTCTGGCCTATTTCAGATTAAAATTACGGTTTAATATGGGACAGCAAAATGCAGAAATAAGTCTATTTCAAAATGAAATAAACCCTGGACCATCAAACACATCGTTCATACATCTATATATCCCACAGCATTGTAAATACATTACTCCTTGTTTTCACAATACCCTTTTGCTCGGCAGTTCTTCATTTGAACATTATGCTTGCCCTCCGATTATTTGTTAACCCTGTAGGGTCGACGATCATAAAGCTTAAATGAATGTAGCCCTGGCGAGTTACTCACAGGGCTGCATTTATGCATCATGACAAAATTAGTGGTAAAGGTGAACGATGAACGATCGGCCCAGACCCGCTCGTGAAGAAACAGGAGGCAAAGACTAAACATCGTTCACCTTTACATTTATGTCAAGGTGTTTCGAGTGGATATTTCTTCATTTTCTTTCAAAATAAACTCACATCTCCTTGCAGTAGAGGCGCCGGCATTTTGTTTGTTTACGTTTTGCCGCGGTTGCGCATGCACGGAAGCTTGATGACATCATCATGTGGATTTGGCGCCGGTTATTTCATGGTGGAGTGCAATACTGGGGCTTAGTGCATTATCTATGGGACATTGATATTCACCTTGACATAATGGACATTATGCATTAATGCCTCAGCAGCACTTATAGGCTGCATTCGATTTATGCATCATGCCTATTGGTCGTCATGATGCATAAATCGAATGCAGCCAGGGCGAGGAACATTGGTCTGGACCACTAAATTTCGACATGGTGACATGGCCATTTCTTAAAAAAGTCATGTGACATGGGACTTAATGACATGAGGCAAACAGTTAGTTTTATGCCATTAGGTGCTTTCTTAAAGCTGTTACAAGACGTGGTATGCGTTCTTCTGATTTCTATCTCAGAAGATTGTATATCACTTTCCAATTAATTTAATGGTAATCTAGGAAGGGGTGGATGTTAGCACATACAGTGGAAAAAAGCAATGTTCAACTCTGTTCACTGCATTGGTGGGAAGGTAAACTCCATTGGTTTATTAGTTCAAACCAAAGTCTCCACATGGCAGCACTGAGCAGTTTGCAACCCTACATCCTTACACATACAGGCAAGTGGGCTGATTGTAGATATACCCAAAACGAATATTCTTTATATTTCACGTCTTGTAGCAGCTTTAAAGTCGTCATGGAACATGATGATTTCTAAGAGGTGATAGGGGACCTTAGAATTTAAGTGACATATGACACAAGCATTTATTAAACCCCATGTCGACTTGTGACATGGGGTCCCCCATCAAGGGCCCTAGTAACTCGCCAGAACTGCATTCATGCATCATGCCGACCCTACAGGGTTGATACACTCCTCATCAAATGGCATGCTGGTGAGCTGGTCTCAGCAGCACTTAATCGGTGCATCACGGCCACCAATGGGCATGATCCAGTCCTGCAGTAGCGGCCCTTAAACACTGTTAAAGGGTTAAGTACCCTTGGGTATGATTTCATGAGTAAAACAACCTTATGAAATCATGTTATGGTGTGCAAGGTATCCTCAGTATTTGAACAGTCAGTGGGCTATGGTAAATATTGGTAGAAGCAGTAGCAGCAAAATATGCAGTGAATAGGGCTCTTTATAAATGAAGATAGACTCCGGTCATACTTCTCTTAATCCCGTAGTTACCCAGAGGCGTAGGAAGCAAATCTTCATTGGTGGGGGGGGGGGGGGCCGGCGAGGGCACCATCGCGACCACCTTGAATTGTCGGCTGATGCGTGATGGCGTCTATATAATGCGTATATAGAATTCATATAGAAAAGTAATTTTTGGTAAATTTTGGATCTGACTTTAGGCTCAGACCCCTATTTTCCCTATGACATCACCATAATAATCTAATTTGAGATGTAAAGTTTTAGCTTCTTTTCCATTGTGTTTATGAGTTCTTGGAAAATATTGGGGGGGGCCCAGACATACTCAGGCCCCACCTCCTTCATGTTTGGGGGTGGGGCCCAGGCCCCCCTGGCCCCCCCTTTTCCTACGCCCCTGTTACCTATAAGGGCGGCTATAGCAGGAGGCCTCATGCTCATTGGTCATTATGATGCATCAATGAAGTGTTGGTGAGTCTGCTCCATTGGTCCCTTTTCAGTGTTCCTTTAAAGCTTACAAATGCCAATGTTTTGATACACCACTGTATAGGCTTTTAAAAGGATATGCAGTATTCTCCTTAATAATCACCCCTGCATTGTAAATAAAAATGTCGAAATAACCGGTGTAACTAGCCGAGTATTCTCCTTAATAATCACCCCTGCATTGTAAATAAAAATGTCGAAATAACCGGTGTAACTAGCCGAGTATTCTCCTTAATAATCACCCCTGCATTGTAAATAAAAATGTCGAAATAACCGGCGTAACTAGCCGAGTATTCTCCTTAATAATCACCCCTGCATTGTAAATAAAAATGTCGAAATAACCGGTGTAACAAGCTGACGCATCCATAACATTTTAGATTACTATACTGCACCTACTGGCATCATATTTTATTTCATTCCGGTTGAATATTTTTGGCCTGTCCCCTAGGTAGGACCCAGGGTAGAAGCTCAGTTTCCCACCCCCCCCCCCGCCACGATGATGGAAATGACCACTCCCCAATAAGGTATGCACTAATGTGAGTGCTGCATGTGACCTGTTCACACAATACCCACACATTATTCATCATGTCACCAGCACCAACATCACCTCACACAGACAAAGACTTGTAATAACACGCCATAACTGTGCTAATTGGGTCTATTAATTAGGTAACCCTTTACCCTTTAAGGCCCACTGATGTTGGAATGCATCATGCCCATTTGTCACAATGATGCACCAATGAAGTGCTGGCGAGCATACTCGCCAACACTTCATTGGAACATCATGCCGACCCTCCGGGGATGTATCAACCAGTTGGGGTCGGGATGATGAATGCATGCATCCCTGGTGAGTTACTCACCAGGGATGCATTCATCGTGGATCATGGCAACATATGAGCTTTTAACCATGTAAACCCTACAAGGACAGCATGGTGTTAATTGTAAAGACAGCACATGAGAGGGTCTTTGAATACCGTGGTTGCCCGTATAAGTGCCCGGGCGCTCATTTATTTCAATACCACTGTATCCCCGGTGCTCATACGAGACAGGCGCTTATTTGAATACTGTTGTTAATTATTACTTTCAATAACCCTGTACCCCAGCGCTTATTCGAGACCGGCTCTTATTTGAGACCCTGGCGCTTAAACGGGCCTGCTTCCTCACACTCACACTGGACATGGGCCCTAGACAAAGACCTGATGCATCCTTGGTGCATCATCAATGAATCACCAGAAGTGTATCAACCCACTAGGAGTTCATAATGATGCATCCAGAAATCCTGAGTTACTCAACATAGCGCTAGGCATGTATCATAGCTGCACAAGATATCGTGTATCAAAGACCTATGCTGCTACTATTGGCCACTAGCTGGTTCCTGCGACTCACACTAATAAGGTGGGACCAGCATGTCCCTGGAAGTGGGTGTTAACCAGGGACAATTAAGGTACCCTTCATGGTATGTCTTATCAGTGGGCTTTAGCTCAACCAGCGAAATTCAAGATGGTGGCTCCACTAGGCCTCCATACTGAGTCCTATAGGGTTAAGTGGTTCAATTAGCAGTATTGACCTCTGAGTTAGCAGCCTGCCTCCTCCCACCCCCCCCCCCCCCCACTCCACATCACTAATTATTCAGATGTGTTCTTGTGGAGTAAGCATCCTTGATAATGGGTGTGGTGGAAGCTGAAACATATCATAATTCTCACATTATCAGATCTATGCCACCAGTAACTAATAGCAATCAAATATCATTGCAGGTGCATATATAGATGCATATTACAACACTGAACGTCGCTGTCACTACTTAAAGAGAATATTTTTTGTCTTATATATTTTTCTTTTTGGGGAATTTGTTTTGTACAGCTGACAGATGCTCATGTATTTGTACTTTTACATTTCCAACCATACATCTAGAGATGAAAACAAAATAATATACATCCAGTCCTTAAAAACCAGACGGCAGGGTCTTATATTCTACCCCTTAACAGTAAAAAGAAATGAATCGCAAAAATAAATTGATAGATAAACGATGCAAAACTTGTCAAATTTAACTTTTCATACCTGACACAGACTCTTCATATTGACAACTTTTATGCCTAGGTTGACAACTTCAGGGGCCTCCCACTCAATGATTATCAGGTAAGGCCTTCTGCGCCAGGCTCAACAAGTAAAGGTTGACAGATTTTTAACTTGTTTACTTTATGCTGTTGAATTAGAACACCCCAGTGACCCTGCATTTTTTTATGTGAACATTCCTGCTAAAGAGCACCACAGAGCAGCATACCTAACTTCCCAGGATTGACCTTCTAGTTTGTGTTTATGTTATACTTACCTAGAGGAGGTTGGGATATCATTAGCCCTTTAAAGGCAACTGATGCAGGAGTGCATCATGCCCATTTGTCGTCATAATGCACCAATGAAGTGCTGGCGAGACTGCTCGCCAGCACTTCATTGGAGCATCATGACGACCCTACGGGAGTTTGTGTATAAATCCCATAGTAGGGTCGGCATGATGCATGAATGTAGCCCTGGCAAGTTACTCGCCTGGGCTACATTTATGATGCATCATGCCGACCAAGGGCAGTAATACATCATCGACCGTTGAAGGGTTATGTTACAATTATGTAGAGGAGGCTGGGATATCACTAGGGAACGCAGAACACTTTACAGCAAGATAAACCACTTCACTGGGACTCCCCTGAAATACTGCACAGAAAGTTCCTGATGGTTGGATGCAAAGTCAGCCTGTATGACTATGAAGGCAGATGGGATAAAGTTAGACTTAATGTAATGAAAATCCAAAGCTCTATGTGAGAGACACGTATGCATCTGGAAGCCTAACACTCTGTAGGGGAGCTGGAGGGGGGGGGGGTCATTCATGTTACACGTTTATTTCAAGAAATGCTCATGTCACATGTCACTTCATTTTCCATGTCCAATATCAACTCTAAGAACTTAATCTTCCCATGTGAAATTCTTTGTCGTGTCTTTTTCCCTCATGTCACTAAGGCCCATGTAAGATGTCGACTCCAATGAAAGCCCATGCCACTAAATGTAGGGGCCTTGGGCCATTGTGGAGGCTGCCATTTTTTCACCATATATACCTTTAGGGGGTCATAAATGTACCGGTAGTAAGTTGTAAGGGTCCATCTGAAAATAGAGAAAGGTACCTCTTGTACAAGAGAAACCCACAAAAGGTCGAATTCTTGATTACTAGAATGATAACACATTGTTGTCACAATTTGCACTGCCTTCAGGAGTAGTGTTACTCGCCAGTGCAATAACGCAGCGCTGGTGAGTAACTCGCCATCAATCTGTTGGTGCATCGTGCTAAACCGTCAGGGGTGTATCACTTCCTTATGATGCATGAATGCAGTCTTTATGAGTAGACTCACCAGTGATGCATTAATGCATCGGGAAAAACAATGGGCACGATGCCTTAATGATTTAGCTGCCCTTCAAGAGTAAACAGTCTACATATCTGTCTCCCATATATACATGTACGATGACTATTTTTAGGTTAAGTTCTCTTTATTTTCTCAGTTTACAGGTATAACGACAATTACATGTGGAAATATATAAATGAAAACCCAAACTGAGACCAAAGAAGGTGATGGACCTCATCCCCACCACGTAGGGTGTATGGGTTGATATTTCAGGTCCTACCTAAAGATGATTGCTTATATTTGTATAGGATTGACACACATGAGGAGATAGAAAATGAATGTATCATTATAGTACAAAATAATAATATGAGAAAAGTGCAAATACAATTTGTCTGTAATAGCGATCTATGGGACTAAAGAGAGTGGAAAAACATAGAATTAAATAATTAATCGATATAATATAATAGGTTTAAAGTTGTGCAGCTCACCCAATTTTTGGGACTAGTTCTCGTAGTAATTTTTTATTGTTAGATTTAAAGATTGATAAAGTTTCAGCATTACGACGGGTTATTGGGAGAGCATTCCAACTTGTGGCACCAAAGTATTCAATACTTTTCATATATGATACAGTGTTAGGAAATAATACCTTGCAAGTAGGAGCCAAATGTTGTCTTGTTCTAATCTGTCTATGGTCAATATATTCAATACATCTAGATCTTGTATACATATAGTTCAATAAATGCATTTGTCTTCTATCTGATAATAAATTACAGTTCGATATATGGTGAATATAGCGAGTGTTGGTGAGATGAGGTACATTTAGACAAATTTTAAGGCATCGGTTTTGAGCATATTGGAGCATTTCCAGATATTTTTCATAAGTGGTATGGAAAATAATGTCAGCATAGTCCATATATGGTAAAATGGTGGTTTTAAAAATTCTAAGTGATAGCTTGGTGTCAATATATTTCCTTAGGTTACATAGTAGGTAGGTTTTATGGGCAATTATTTTAGCCTGGTTTTTAATATGTAGACTATAGTTTAGTAAGGGGTCCAATATGACTCCTAAATATTTGTAACTAGGTACAACTTGTAACAGGGTATTATTCATGGTGATATTGGCTGATAAAGTGTTGAGTTTCATAGTACAAGATGAGAAAAACATTATTTTAGTTTTAGCAATATTAATCGACAGCTTATTTTGTTCACACCAGGTATTGTATATTTCTAGGTCTTCCTGTAGACCCATTTTGGCAGTTTCAAAATTATTATGGGAAACATAAATCACAGTATCATCAGCATATAACCTGATTTTACAGTTTTTTATACATTTGATAACATCATTGACATATACTAAAAAGAGCAACGGACCTAATATTGAACCTTGAGGAACACCACATATTACATTATACATTTCAGAAGCAATATCATTTGCTTTAACAATTTGTTTTCTATCAGATAGATAGTTCTTAAACCAATGATATGTGTCGGATTTTATACCATAGTTATGAAGTTTAATAAGAAGAACAGAATGGTCCACTGTGTCAAAAGCTTTCCTCAAATCTATAAAAGCAGCAATAGTGGAATTTCCTATATTTAGGTCTCTCTTAATATCATCAGTGAATTTAGCAAGGGTGTCAACAGTGCTGAAGCCTGGGCGAAAACCACCTTGAAATTTTGTCAAAATATTTTCATTCGTCAGGAAGCCATATAATCTATTATGAACAATTTTTTCAATTAATTTACAGGGTAAGGGTATCAAAGAAATAGGCCTATAATTGTTTACTAATTTCAAATTTCCAGATTTAGGAATAGGGGTAACTTGGGAAATTTTCCACTTAGCAGGTATAGTGGCTGTTGTGAAGGATAGGTTAAATAGTTTAACAAGTTTATTGGGGTCATGTGAGAAAACTTTCTTTAAAATTTTTGATGATATCTGGTCTATTGCTGAAGATTTGAGTGGGTTAATGTCATGAACCAGTCTATTGACTTCTTGAACATTGGTATGAAAATTTGTTATGAAATTATCAGTCGGCGGATCATAGCTTTTCCAGGGTATGTGCATGTTAGTAGCTAATTTTGGTCCAATATTGGAGAAGTATTCATTGATAAAGTCAGAGGTATCATTTCTGGGGATGGTTGTATTGGGATTTTCATGATCTACCAAATTAATATCACCCGCTCTATTTTCTTGACCTGGGATCAATTTATTTATAACCCTCCAAAATTTACGGTGGTCATTTTTGTATATCTCTGTTTGTTCCTTATAGAATAATCTTCGTGCTTTGCTGATCAATTTATTAGATTTATTTCTTAATTTATCAGCAATTTTCCAGTCATTTTCATCTTTTGATTTCCGGGCTGCTTTTAATTTGGAATTTTTGTCTCTGATAAGTTCAATAAGTTGAGGGGTAATCCATGGGTCCCTTAATTTATTAACAGTAAATTTGTGTACAGGACAATAGGTATCCAAGATTGAACGTACAGATTTTTCATATTCATCCCAAGCAATATCTACACTATTAGTCTGATTAAATGTAGTCCAGTCAAAGCTATCGAATTTGTCAAACAGAATATCATCAGAAAGTTTCAAATATGATCGACCAGTAATCTCTATTTTCTCAGGTGCAGTATGCCACTTTTTTCTAACCAAGTAAATAGGGAGATGATCAGAAATGTAAGATTCCAAAATACCCGTCTGGATATAATTTCTTCTCAAATTAGTGAAGACCAGGTCAAGTATAGCATTTTTACGAGTAGATTGATTAATTTCTTGCATGAAACCTTGACTTTTCATTTTATTTAGCAATTGATTAACCATATCATTGTCATCCCTTATGTTAAAATTAAAGTCACCCATAATAATAATTTCATAGTTATTGATATTATTAATGTTATCGATGGTATTTAATAGTGAATCAATGAACATCTGTTTTAGACCCTCTTCAGGTGGTCTGTATACATTAAATACAATTATAGGTTTCATATGTTCCTTTTTAACCAGAATATTTTGGATTTCAATATGTTCTTCAGAGAGGTTTAAATGCTCAAAAGCACAATAGTCATGTGATACACCGTGTCTTATATAAAAACATAATCCACCACCTGTCTTAATATTACCCTTACCATCCAGAGTTTGTCTATCTAATCTATATCTGGTATAATTGCAAAATTGGTATGATGTTTCAGGGTCTTCACACTTTAACCATGTCTCAGAGAAGGAAAAAAGTTCAATCTTGTCATTGTATAGTTCCATACATATAGTAGGATAGTTAGCCCTTAGACTTCTGGCATTTAGATGGACAAAATGAATACCTTTGGTGCCAGCCAACTTAATTACGTCTTGTGACATGTAAGAACTAGGAATACATCCTGATATTTCAATTCACTCTCAGTCACCTTCAGTACATAATTGATATTATAATAAATAATTAAACCAATATAAAGTAGTTGGTACATTGTGATGGTAGATAATTTAGGTACAATTACACGGGTATAGGCCTTTATGCCACCCATGGTACCGGTAGGTATTGAGTCTTAAGCTAGATTTGGAAGGCAAATTGGGCAGGGAAATGTATACAGGTATAAAGGATTTCAAGGTGATAAAGTACAGTATATTAGTACCGGTATATTATTCAGTGTCGTAAGAAAATATGTGGAAAAGGTCAATATATTAAGTGTACCGGTATAATATTAGGTTTCATAGGATATATATAGAAAAGATAATCAGATAGGGTCAGTTTGGCTATCAAGAAGTTTTCCATTTAGGTTTGTGGTAGATTCAAATCTTGGTTTCGATCCATTTCAAGTCGAGCCTCTTCAGCAGTTTTGAGCGGGTCTTCACCGGTATGTAGCCTACGAACTTCTACCAGAATTTCTCCTAGCTTATTGGCACAGTTAGATCTGGCCACATTTGCTATTGTTATGTCCGCTTTCTGGCCTAGGTGGTGCCCACATCCATATGTTCTGTTGCTAGTGGCTTCATACATGTATTTACCTTTTAGGGCTGTGAGTTTGTTCCTGAGGAGAGGATTATTGAATTTGATTTCAACAAGTTTAAACATAGTAGCTTCCTCTTCATTGAACCATTCATTTGATTTTTTACAGTCTTTAGCTGCATACATTGCCTCCGTAGGTGTACTAGCTGCCATAACTTTTCGAAGTATATGGGGTTGGTTAGATTTGACACACATTTCTGCACAATAAGCCCTTTCGACTGAGTCAAACATCTGGCCATGAAATTGAATTTGGCAAGGATACAGATTTGAAAAAACTGAATGGGGCCCTTGAAATGCTACACCATCAGGAGTATCAACTGTTTTGGCATTTTCAAGAGATAATCCGTGTGGTAGGGTGTTCAGCTGACCATAGCCATAGGATACACCATCGACAATAATAGTATTCCCTCGTATTCTAGCGTTAATCTGTTTACTCCTGGCTAGGGCCTGAATGGATCTAAGGTCCTTCTGTATTTGCTTTTCTTGTGTCGACATGTCATCAGAGAGATGGACTCCTTTCCAGGTAGGATTGTTTCTCAATTTGCTGATATTAGCAAAGATTAATGACTTGTAATGAGTAGCGGTGAAGATAACGACTACTGCCCTGTTTCTAGGCTTGAATTTAGGGTCATTTTTCTGCTGTGGGGTTGGATCAAGTTTCCTACCTCGTCTGTATATGGCTTCTGCGCAGGTATTGTCAAAGGATAGGCCTAAGTCTTGTATCAATTGGTCAAGTTTATCCCTTAACGTAACAGGAGAATTTTCGTTTAGACCATCAATTACCAGGATTTTCCTTTTACGGTCAGACTCCATTTTTAGGAAGTTTTCTTCGTAGCTGTCACAACTAGATTTAACCTTGTTGACGTCTTTAGAGTTTGTGGATATGCTGTCACTATGGTTGCTTAGCACTGTGTCAATCGCGTCAATGCGAGTATCAAGCTGCGGCAGAGTGACTTTGGATTTGACAGCTCCTTCCTCACCGTAGATTCGTTTTTCTAATCCTTGGAGAAGTTCAAGTGTACGTTGGCTAATAGAGGCCTGGAGGTTTAACCTTGTGTCAATTTCATTAATTTTGTCTATTATATCCTTGGGTTTAGCATTGTATGTTAGAGGTGGTAGTAGCGGTACAGATTCATCACCGTTCGGTTTGTTTACCTTTGGATTGTCCGCCATTTTGGGTAATCCCTTCTCGTCGAGGCAGAGTAGTGGGGTTGAACTGTTTTTCCTGGTCGATATAATGCTGGAGACACTCATTTAGGGTGGTATTGTATAGACGTGGTATTCATGTAGAATGTGTGCAAAGATGATCGAAGAGCAATGACCCTAGCCGGTAAATAGAAAAGATTCCCCTAGAGCCCGCTCGCCTACGTCTTCTAGCCGTGTGTCATGTTCCCGCGTTCCTATTGCCACCATACATGTGGACAAAAACACAAACAATTGGGAAATACCCACACCATGCTATTATTTCCCCAGAACTGGCCTGGATAATGTGTAATAATGCTGGGTGCTTATTCCATAATAAAGGAATCTGTCTGGCTAACCACTTGTACATCACTACGACTTAGTTATCTGGCACCTCCCAGCCATACTGCCTATTTATCAACTACACACTCCCACCCTCATTCCTACAGACCTGGAGGGATTGGTCATTTTAAGATATTATGGAGGAGGGGTGGGGGGGGGCTGGTGATACCTATTTCGGCTTATATAGTGATAAAATACTGCCTATCTACTCCTGATATTCATAAATTATTAATTCAAGAAAAAGAAACAACAACAATTATTGGTTGAAGCAAGTCAGGGTTTTTCGCTTGGCTGCACTAAAATCGAATTTCACCCCGTCCCCTTGGTATTTTAAAATGATCTTTCCCTCGACTAAAGAGATGGATCTGGGACAGTGCTGGCCCAGCTGGGTCACATGGAGGTCAGAGGTCACAGGAACGCCTGTATTAATACATGTTAGAGAAGGCTCCTAATTGAACGCTGTAATAAGGGCTTTGTCAGATTATCCCTCCAATCTATTGTATTATGTTGTATTATATACCCATTGTTATCATGATACATAAATGCAGCCCTGGTGAGCAACTCACCAGCATACCCACATGGCAAAACAAAAACAAAAAAAAAAAAGTTTGCAAAAGGGTTGGATTCAAAGATCGTTTTTGGTGTGCATATTTGGGTTTTTACTTTTATAAAACTAGTATTTTGGACACTTAAGAACCTAAGAATGTATTTTGACATTCAAAAACATTTTTCTTGCAAGTCGGTAGCCTCAAAATTGCACCCTGGTGAGTAAAAATTACAAGTGGCTCATTTGTGCGTCATGGTGGCAATGGGTAGTTTTATACCTCCTTGTCCTATGCATCCCCGAAAGCCAGAAGAATTGCCGTTCGCTTTCTGAAAAGTTTCAACGTGTATCAAGTATCTTGACGCCGGATCCAGAATTTTGAAAAGGAGGGGCTGCAGTCTTAATAAAGAAGTCTATATGAAAGGTTTTTCCCCTCGCAGACCATTCTGTCCTGTGAATTTTATTCCGCAGGCCCGGATTGATTTTGGCAGGACCGAATACCTATCATTGTATTACCATTGTCAGGAAAGAAATAATGAAAATATAAGAATTAACGTGCTATTTTAACAATTTAACTCTTCAAATTTTAACAAAAAGTAACACCTTTTGTTTTAGGCTGTAAAAACCTTAATAATCTGAATTGCAAGCCATAAAAAAAACAAAATGTAGCCAAAGGTCTCGAGATTACAGTCAGACATTCTGACCGGCAGTTCGACAGTTCCCATCGGCAGCAATTTCTTCAGCAAAAGTCGATGTCCGACTTGTTTTCGTATTGACTGATAAAGCCTCTATTTTTGACAAATATGATACTTTAATAGGGCAAATAACTAAGCCCGGCACTGGTCCTGTGGATGTAATAATGCAGCTCTGGCAATATGGAAATCTGTTTTATATTCAGACAATCTGATAACGAAACATGCTACGTAATCCTTTAGGGGCCTCTTTATGCAATAATAACACCACAGTCAAATTACAAAAAGAAATGAGGGAAAGTAACTACAAGCCCTGTAGGAATGATGAATTGCACATTATTCCTCCATTACAATATTATAAATCCTCGGTATGCCCTCTATGTGTGCAATTATTTTGTCCTGCACCTTTTTTTCGGTTTCTGTTCCAGCATAATTATAGAATGTTGTTGTTACATTTGAGTCTATTTCAGATATACCAATAGAAAAATTGTATAAATCAACCCCCCTCCCCGCCCCCCAAAAATATAAATAGATGAAGAAAAAAAAGAGGAAAAAAGGGGAAAACATAGATCTTTCCTGCTGTTGGGGTCCACATATTTACAAAAATGTTTCTAAGGGTCTGGAATAAAGATGGTGAGTGAATCGGAGAATCAGAGGTTCTCAGAGACATGTGGCATGCTAATTCTATCATAGTGATATGTGGTATATATTCCATCATAGCGATGATATGTGGTATGGTGGTATAATGACATGTGTTAGGGTGAGTGGGACTGTGTGGTCAGAACATAAGCACCATTCCCCCATGTTTACTCAGTACAGAGATGACAGGAAGGGTGTGCCCCTTACTCATAACGCCTGACCTAGGATCGAATACCTCATCTTAGGCTGATATTATGGTGGATGCTGAGGAAATGGGTGTCAACTGTAATGAATCCCAAATTAGCGAAACAGATCTAATTTTGAAAATGAAATCGTATTCAACTTATAGAGAGTCATGGGGAGTGAGGGAAGACGCTTGTTAAATATCATGAGAGAGAGAGAGAGAGAGAGAGAGAGAGAGCGAGAGAGAGAGAGAGAGAGAGAGAGAGAGAGAGAGAGAGAGAGAGAGAGAAAAGGGGGGGGGGTCGTTAACATATTCACCCACTCAATACAATTGGGCTACATATCTTGCTTTTATAGCGTCTGGCAATGGATGTAAAATGTATTTTAATGCTGCCTCAGAACAAAATGACCAAAATCTTCTAAGTTCAATGTGAATTAATAATGTATATGCAGTTGTGCTACATATATTAGGGAGTGATCATTTTTTAACAACAGGGGGGGCTGGTGGGTTTGTGCGCAGACATGTGAAAAAAATTTCGACCCCCCCTCTCGAGGGGGTAAAATTTTAACCTATAGAAACGCACAGGGTTTTCCACTGAAAACAGGTGAAATTATTTTGATCCCCCCATATCAGAGGGGTTGAAAAAATTCTAACCCCCCGGTCAAGGGGTCGAAAAATTCTGACCCCCCCTCAAACCCACCAGCCCCCCCTGTTGTTAAAAAATGATCACTCCCTTATTAAGGGCATAAATGGTTCAACAGTTGGCATGTTATAGGAATACCTATAGATACAAGAAGACTTTGTTATTGGTTCAGTGGTCATAACATGTCCTACATATAATGTGTGTGTTCCTAATGCCAAGCATAATTAACCCAGTAGCCTCCATGTAACCACTGTCTGTAAGATATGGCACTGGGGCTGTTGATACAGAAATGCATCATGCCCATTGGTCGTCATGATCATTTTTTAACAACAGGGGGGGAGGCTGGTGGGTTTGAGGGGGGGGGTCAGAATTTTTTCAACCCCTTGACTGGGGGGTCAGAATTTTGTCAACACCTGTGATGGGGGGGATCAAAATAATTTCATCTGTTTTCCCAGTGTGTTACTATAGGCTAGAAGGGGACATTTGCGCGTGATTTTTGTCCCTTATGGTGGAGTCAAAAAAATTTTACCCCCTCGAGAGGGGGGGGGGGTCGAAAATCTTTTGAGTAACTCACCAGGGCTGCACTCATGCATCATGCCGACCCTACAGGGGTTGATACATATATACTCCCACTTAATTGGTGCATCATGACGACCTATGGGCATGATGCACTCCTGCATCAGCGGCCTTGAAAGGGTTAATATACCTGGGAATACCTACTGAATGCTGACCAGTGTTATTAAGGTGATGGCTTCCTGCCAGCTCTGTATGTGCGCATGCACAATGCAACCAGACATCCGGTCCTTTTTCATACCTCACTTGCATCATGATGAAGAGAAGAATGGCATTATGCCATCCATAAAGAGCTGCAGTGGTTGGGTGCCTTGACCTTTAGGTATACAGATAGGAGTGTGTACACAAACCTGTAGTGTGTGGTACAGTGTAAATAATAACACATAGGTCATGATGCTATTAATCTACATTGTGCGTCATGGTGGCAATCTTCATTCCCATTTAGCAATCTCTGCGGTCATATCATATAAAACCCAGCGTATAAACCGCACCTGCATGATTTTATGCCGCACCCTGACTTTGGGAGAAGTTTATAAGTCACACTAGGGGACTGAAATGCTTGAGATTCCTTAGCATAGTCTATATAAGTAAAGCCGCGCACATAAGCTGCGGGGGATGGTGGGTTTGAGGGGGGGGGCGTAAAAATTTCAGACCCCTCCCAAGGGGGGCTAATAAAATTTTGACCCCTCTTGAGGGGGGGCTAAAAAAATTTACCCTCTTTTGAGCAAAAAAGCCAGTGTGCTACTATAGCTCAAAGAGGGGCGAAAATTCTCCCCGACTCTGGTTTGGGGGGGGGGGGCGCACAAAATTTTGACTTTTGTCGAGGCGGGGGGCGTAAAAAATTTTCGCGCGTCCACACGGAAACCCACCACCCGCCTCCTGTTGATAAATAATGACCACTCCCTAAGCCGCACCAGGGGGCATCATGGCCACTGCAGGATGCATGATACTCGCCAGCACTTCATTAGTGAATTACAGCGACCCCCTGTAGGGTCAGCATGATTCATTATAGGATCATTAAAAAATTAAGAGTCTTTACACTATTAAATAGTTTCTGCTTGAGATCCTCTGCGTGGCCTGGCAGCCTGAAGGTCATTTCAGAATAACAAACATTGTTATCATTAAGAAATACCCCCTCTGATGATCATAATTGCGTGGATGCAGTCCTTCTGAGTTAGGGAGTGGTCATTCTTTTCAACTGGGGGGGGGGCGGGTGTTTCCTTTTATAGGGGGGGGATATGTAATATCTCACCACTCCCATTGATGAATAATGACCACTACACCGCCTTACTTGCCTGGGAGAACGGTCAGGAGATCTGTCATGGATTGGGCAATGTCTACCATTTACTTTTTAAAAAAAAAAAAAACCCAAAAAACGAATAATAGAAACACACACAAAGCTTAGCAATCACAGTTTATATTTTCCCATAAATGTAAGAGGATGGAGACTATATCGGGTTTCTACAAAGCCCATTCAATGCATAATGTGCACTCTAGTACGGGGATAGCCCTCTCACCTTTGTGCTAATGTGATGGCACCTTATCCATTGTCTACCTACGTAAGCCACCTGGTAGGTCTTTGAAGTTGGTCCCATTCCCATGTATTGTCCGTGCACTTTTGTCTGAATTCAGTCCAAAATAGCAACAGCAAAGGGAATTGGTGGGACAGAACAATCAACCCTGTATCCCTTTAAGGGTCACTGATGCAGGAGTGCATCATGCCCATTGGTCGTCATGATGCACCAATGGAGTGCTGGCGAGTCTGCTCACCGGCACTTCATTGGAGCATCGTGACGATCCTCCTGGGGTATATACTAGTAAACCCCATACATTCAGCATGATGCTTGAATGCAGTCCTGTTGAGTAACTCGCCAGTGCTGCATTCATGCATCATGATGACCAATGGGCATGACACATTGATGCATCCTTAAAGGGTTAAAGGTCGCTAGTGCATAAGGGCACCATGCCCCTTGATCATCATATGATGCACTTCATTTTTTCATTAGTGCATCATGGTGACCTTCCGGAAGTGTATCAACCCCATAGGCTCAATATGATGCACGAATTTGGCCCTGTTGGGTTACCCACAATGCATCCGTGCACTAACAACCTTTGAAGTGGCAATTTAAAGGGTGCAGGTACTGTCACACAAAGTAGAAGAATCTAACACATTCTTGTAAATTATAGTTAATGCTTTTATTGTTTCACTTCTCCCTTGACACTTTTTTTGTGATGCTCACGTTCCCATCTAAAATTAAACGCACTTAACAGAAGAAATTCAAGAGAAATGCTGCCCCCCGGGATACCTCCCCCCCATAATCCATCTGCTAAGAGGTATAGTGGACGAAATGTGATGTTGTTTTGCAAAGTGGATTTTACCATAGCCCTTTATCTGGGTTTACAGTTTTTGTTAAATACATAGTATTATAGGCCTGGATGGCAGAAACAGTGTAAGCTACTTCGGCATAGTCTGTTGGTCAGATATAGGCTACATGTTGTCTATCCCTTTTATTATCGACCTTTTCATGTTTGAAATGTACCGAAGATATATTAAGAAACATTAAAGAGAAATGATCATGACATTCTCTCACTTCGTGTCAAATAATTTGGAAAGAGTAGACACATGCACATTCTAAGAAATAACTGTTGCATCTACCAGGGATCCTCCTAAAACTGAATAATGGACCCCCGTAATTGTGAAGCAGTGTGGTTTCTACAATGAAGCAGAACAGTACACACTGTGGTACAAGTAATCTCCATTAAAATCTCCCGCGTATAAGACGCGTCCTCTAGGCTAAACAAAAGCCTTGTGCGTCTTATAGGATTTTTTCAAGATCAGGGTGCGTCTTATACGAGGGGTAATTTTACTATAGAACAGTACTGGATTTACAAAATTGAGCCCTAAGAGGTGCGTCTTATAAGCGAAAATGCTTCTGCTGAGTTTGGTGTGCGTCCTATACGCGCAACGCGTCTTATACGTGGGAGATACATGTATCTCTTTCAACTTTAGACAAGGAATTAAACATTATTTTGACGACATTCTCTTTACAGTGCCCATATGCTATCCCCCACCTCACCCATACCCCCTCCCCTTGCATATTCCCCACTAACAGTAGTAAACAGTCACTTCAGACAATCACAGTGATATGGAGGCTCTTGTTATCTATCTAATCTGTCAGCAGGCACAGATGTGTGCTTATCGCATGAAATAAAAACATATAAAATTCACCAGGGTCCCACTCAATTGTTCACATATGGAGGCAACAAAGTGGAAAATGAATGCCACACATACATATATTTGAATCACCCTCCATGGGAACAAAAGAAAAATAAAATAGAAATGCTGTCAAATACAAGTAGTTATATGTGAAGCACTTGTCACATTTAGCTGTTGTTATTTTCATTTTTTTTTGAGTTTTGGTATACTCGATGAGTCCCATCACAGAAAAATGCTGACAGGAATATCTTGGGATATCTATCCACCATATGTATGTCTTAAAAGAGTACTGTGATATATACATACAGTGTATATGTACATAAGGTGTGCCCTATATTAGCGTGTTTTAAAGCGATTTACAAGTGAATAAGTCTAGAAATCATCTTATCTGCTTTTATCATTCTCTAGAATTGTCCTCGGGGGTTTCTGATTTGACAAACTACAGCAGTTTTACTCTTTAATGTTAGTAGAGACAATCTGACTGACATCTTCTCTGTCTCTTAGCAACTTGCAGGGATGGTAGTTTGATGCTTATGTCACACAATGAAAAGATAAAAATGTCCACTGGAGGGCGTTGAAGTGGTTATCTTAACTGTAGTTGCTATGAGAAATTATAGGCCTATTTATTTACATTAAATCAACAAAAGAAAAAGTTCATCCAATAACTTCTCAACCAAACTTCTGGAGTGCTCATCTATGACCATCCGAAACATTTCTTTTATCCAAAAATGAAAATATGAGTCTAAAGTTATGTTAGAAAATATTGACAAATTTGGCAGTTTCATTTTCTGCCACCAGCAGGGCGATTCATAAAAACTGACGAGCCATCTATAATCAAACAATGAATTTAGAAACGATCATTCTAGAAAGATATTACTGGATTTTTTTTGCAGAAAATTCACATAATTGTTAATTTTTCAAACCCTAAAGGGTATTGGTTAAAGTATTGATTATTGTGGATGAAATATCATGTTCAAAAGGCTGTAATTCTATTATTACCATAAAGTATCATTGCTGATGAATTTCACAATTCTCTGGTCGTCTTCCCCGTTTCATATCGTCAGTTTTTATGAATCGCCCTGCAGGTGCCATTTGCGTAGATCATGTTGACTACCCTTAAGGAACAAGTCAGTATCACGCCATGTTGACCAAGCAACTATGCAGTCCTCCATTAAGGATAATGATAAATGATTCAGTACATTGGTATTCTATAGGTCCTTAGATCAAGGCAGGTAACCTTTTGCAGTTGAGTCCTCTACCTTGGTGAAATCTACACTACTGGCTGAAGTAGTATGATCCTGGATCGCGTCGTCATGGTAACTCAGCATCCCTGTAATGTCATTCAAAATACAGCATATCATAATATGACCAGTGGAAGCCTTGTAGGGGGGATGCATGGGAAACACATATATACACCTATGCAGCAACAAAGGGTGACTTTGCATGGAAAAAGTTGCAGTTAGAATAGTTTGAAGTAACATTCTCTTCAAATAGCTTACATCAGATTTATCAGGCAATGCCTTTTCAAAATGAGTCGATTACAAAACTCTGATTAAACATTAATGTTTTAATCAGCACAAACTGAGAAAAATGCAAAGCCCTTATTAAAAACCTCTCTGCAAGTTACCCTTTTTTCGCTGTATTGAACTGTAGGGCAGTAAAATCACACACAAATACTGGTAAGAAAGCCATGCACATAAATGAATGGGCGGGGAGGGGGTGAAAGCTCTGGAATCTATCACATAACTAATACAAAATTAATTAGATCTGAAAGCAGACATAGAAAAAGAAAATGTAGGTACAGTCAGCACTTACTACATACCATAGAATTCAAGAAAACAAGCGGAAATGATCTGAGGATTTAAGTTTAAATATGATAGAAACTGTACAGGTAGTTGCAAATGATTCATCTTAAGTGAGAGGGCATTTGAGGACTTGAAAGGTAATAGGAGTGAGGGTTGAAAACAATTTAAATACCAGAATAAGTACTAGCAATGCAGTGCCAGGACAGATATTTTATTGATGCAGATGTGCAATGTGTCAGACTTAGATTCAAGAAACCTACCAGAGGAGACATATCCTTTGCTCATAGTAATATGGTAGGAGGTGTTGCTGAAGTCTGCTATGGACTTATAATCTGGGCCATCCAAAATATCGATTTCATTTCTATTACGAATGTAGGAAAAATGACAGCTGATCCGCCCGTTAGAGTAACTGATCTTCTGAGTATCTACATCCAGACCTAGGGTAACCTGTGGATACAAGACCAAAATTAGCCCAAACTACTGACAGGTAATATTGATTGCCAATGTACATATAATATATGGCCGGCAAATAATCTTTGATGTTGATAAAGTATTGATATAGATAAAATTGACTAGATTTGCTATAGCTTTAGATAATCAGGAGAGTACCCAGCAGATTGTTGTGAGTCCTCGTCAACCTGTGTGAAGTGGCTCACACATGTCACTAGATGGAGCACGACGTCGTTATAGCACAAGATCACCAGGAATAGCAATTGCTATGCCATGTGAGTCTAACACACAGTGGCAAAAGATGACAGAATGAGTTATCACTCAAAAGGGAGTCACTATTGATGACTAATCATGGCGACAGATGACGAGAATTTGCTGGGTACAGACTCGCAAAAAATAGGACAGATACACAAACACTATTTTGCAAGTCTTTTGAATGAATTCTCTTGGGCGAATTAGAAATTATGATAACGCTTGTAACAAAATAAAAAAAAAACATGGGCAGGCTCTTTGGCCAGAAAGACTGAGGTATACATACGGGGGTGAAGACTCTATTACTGTGGGTAGAAGTCATCTCTGAAGACTGGATCTCCAAGGATCCAGTTTCCTCATTAAACACACAGTTAACACCAGGAGCTGGGAACTAGAAGCACAGTCAGAATTGTAAAAAAGTGTGTTGATTATTCTTTCTTCAGATGTTAAATCATTTCAGTAGGATACCATGATTGATTTCCATATTCAGCCTTCTCACATAAATGGAAACAGACTTGCTTGGCAGCACAATCGGGCCCAGGATACTCAACCTACAGCGATATGATGTATGGAGTAACCAAAATTAATTATCCTTTATGGCAACCCTTCACTTATCACTATAAGAGCTCGTTCCAATCCTGTTGATCATGCAAAATGTTACTAATCCGACCATTTATTTCTACACATTTGCAATATTATCTATATCGCAGACATTTTGGTCAAAGGTTTACCCTTTTTGGGGAGAGTTTACTCAAAAGTAGACTCTTGTTGGGGGATTTCAGTTTATATTATTTCCCTGTTTTTGAAGGATTTTGGTTAAAGGTACCCTAGGCAGCCACATACATGTGTGGGGAAATTATCTGAAGCCTCCACCCAACCCCTAGATGTGGAACATTCCTAACAATCAGTTCTATATGCCTACATATTTGGTATAGGACTAAGTACTAACTCACCGATCCTCCAGATTCTGAAAATCCAACAGAAACAAAATGTTGCTCGTATCTGACAATGCCTGATAGATGGAAGTCGATGTACTTAGCACGAGGCACCCAACTTAAGTAGAATTCACACTCTTTGACTGGGCACAAGGCAGGCTGCCTGAAACAGCCATGTGTAGTCCCACACTCCTCAGCCAGCAGTGACTGCAAGCATACAGATGTAATCTCTTTGCTTTTAGCATCAAAGCATCAAAGTATTTGCTATTTTAATGATGACACTAAAGAAATGATCAGATAGATATGCCACAAATTCCTAGGTTTCCTAAATTTATTAAAAAGCCCCACCACTTCGAGAGAGCGTATAGAAAGGAGCCAAGTGGAGATGAGATGGATGCATCGTCTATGCACCATCATCCCTTTTGGGCACAATTTACTTATACTTAGGATTATTGCAAAGATTAGATTCTTGATAATATTACATAGTGGTTTCATGATTCACATGAATCACTGCCCAAAAATAGCACTCTGGTAATTCAGCTCAAATGAACAATACCTGATGAAATTACCGAAGCTTACCATTAGGCTTCTTGAAGGTATTGTTGCTGTCGGAGTTTGTATAGAAGTTTTCATCATAGCAGTTGGTGTAGTTGTAACATTTTTATTGGTGGTAGTTGTAGCTGTTGGTGTGGTTATGGTGGTGGTTGTTGTCATAGATACAGCAGTTGGTGTAGTTGTTTCTGTAGTTGTTGTAGTAGTTGTAGTGTCTTGTGTAGTTGTTGTGGTTGTTGTTGTTGTAGTAGTTTTGGTTGTTGTAGTTGTTTTGGTGGTTGTTGTGGTTGTTGTAGCGGTTGGTGTGGTCCTGGTGGTGGTTGTTGTAGTAGTTCTGGCAGTTGGTGTGGGCGTAGTGGTTGGTGTGGTGGTGGTAGTGGTTGGTGTGGTGGTGGTAGTGGTTGGTGTGGTGGTGGTAGTGGTTGGTGTGGTGGTGGTAGTGGTTGGTGTGGTCCTGGTGGTGGTTGTTGTAGAAGTTCTGGCAGTTGGTGTGGGCGTAGTGGTTGGTGTGGTGGTGGTAGTGGTTGGTGTGGTGGTGGTAGTGGTTGGTATGGTGGTGGTAGTGGTTGGTGTTTTTGTCTCTGTTGTTGCAGTTGGCGTGGTTGTGAAACCTTTCTTGTATATAATAACACTTGATTGTATCGGACGCCAGAAGATTTGGAAGTTGTGAACAATCGTAACCCTAAGCAATGAGAAAAAGGATAACTGTAGTACTCTTCTATTGTGTTCAATTCATTTATCAAATAATAACAGAATAGGGTAAAACCAATATCTAAGCAGGACCCTACTTGGCGAAAAACGTTTTTTCAATGTTTGCAAACGTTTTTATTTGGTTTAGATAAAAAATGTTATTTTTACGTTGAAAAACGATTTTGAGCGTTTTTTCAACCAATTTTGAACCAATTAAAAACATTTTCTTTTTCAACCAATTTTCAAAAAATGTTTTTATTTACGTTTCTTTTACGTCAAAAAACGCTTTTTTTACCTAAAATAAAAACGTTTTTTATAAGAACATAAAAAAACGTCATTTTTTTTGGAGTACATGTTTTGACATTATTTTGATGTTGACAAAAACATTTGGCAAACTTCTTGAACCAAACAAAAACATCATTTTAACGTTAAAAAAAGTTTTTACGCCAAGTGGGACATCAGTGCATCATCACCCGCCTCCAAGCAGGTGATGCCGTCATCACCAGCGTGCTTCCGGCACGTTACTAGGTATCCATAGGGGACAATACAAAGTTAGTGCTATGAATGTATATGTCAGATAATAGATTTAAGTATGTTTCCCTAGGTAACCTATATACCCAAGAATGTACCTACCATAATTTGATATTGGTACCAGAAGGCAATCCAATGGGTGCTGTCCACTGGAACCTTATTTCTTTCTTAAGGTCTTTACCGTCCTTCTGTGATATGCCAGTGAGGGAGGGTATCTAAGAAATGTGCAGGAAGAATTGCTCTGATAAGTCAATTTCAAAACATTAGTGTGGCTAATAAAGTTAGAGACGCTTATTAGGTGCTGCCCATATAAGGGTGATGCTTATCTATGGGCTTTTGCAGTATGTTGTCAGATAATTTCTTTGCGTGGCCTACCACCAACATGTAAATTAGTTTTGTAGTTAGAGGAAGAAAATCTATCAATTGGGATCACTGGTGCATATTTGGTTCTAGTAAAATGTTTTAAAAAAGGTTGGGTTGCTGTATTGTTATCTATCTATATGTGTAATAGATTAGTAGAATATGTATAGGAATAAATCTGGGAGCTTTATGAATATCATTGTACAAACTGTTATTAGACTACAATATTGGGGTTTCCTGTCCTTGCAAATATTGTGTTTCATTGGAAATGTCTTTTGGATAAAATTCTAGGCTTATGGTTTATGGAATGATTTTTGATCTTACTGATGTGCATGCTTTTGCGGCTATATCTGGTGAATAGGTGAACGTCCCAAATGAGAGTTCTCCATTTCTTCCCGCTGCATTGTCCGGTCGAAACTGTGCAAGGAATCCCAGAAATGCTACACCATTTGGACTCGAGACCAACACTTATTGGGATAAAAATGTGAGGTACAAATGATAATGATGGAATTCTTTAAAATACTATCATAATGACATTATGGAGAGACAAGAATGTAGAAATATTTTGGGAGACCACAAGTCCTATGTAAATATGAAAACATTTTCCATATTACATCCACCTGTATTTATAGGCCCCTAAAAGTTATGCAATAGTTTGGTATAAAAAAATAAAAATTTTTGGTCAAATTATAAAGAAGCTTGTATCAATATCATATTTTCCAAGTAAACTTACCATCAATTGTTGAGCCGTCAGTGTATTCATACGTGGAAAGTGTCAAGGTAAAGGGAGCTGGGCTGAACTGAGGCTTTATCCTGAAGTGTACAGGCATCATTTCCTTACATGCCGAGTCTAGTACACCACTTTTCAGACACCCTTGATTTAGTGTTGTTGGCCGTGTTGTCATAGTTGGTGTCGCTTTTTTGTAGATAGCTCGTGATAGTATGGGACGCCAGTAGATTTGGAAGTTCTGAACAATCGCAAGCCTAAGCAATAAGTAAAAACAAATAATAGTAACACTCTCCTAATTGCTTTCAAATGATTTGTCATATGATGATAAAAGAAGGTAAAACCAATATGCAGCACAGGAAGGCACCATTACAATTTTTTTTTATACTAAAGATATTTTGAACTAAATAGATATGGAATACCACAAAGTAATAAGTGCTATGGAGAAATGTAGGATGCTATATTTTATATCTATTAGGTAACCTATAAGCACCCACCATAATCTGATATTGGTACCAGAAGGCAATCCAATAGGTGCTGTCCATTTGAACCGTATCTCTTTTTTAGGTGCTTTACCATTCCTCTGTGATATACCAGTCATGGAAGGCATCTATAGGAAATACACAGGAAGAATTGCTGTGATAAGTGGTTTTCTAAAGTAAAAGTGTGGCTTATAAATCTTTCTCAATCTTTGGATGTTGCTTATAATAACTGAAGAGCTTATTTATGGGCTTTTATAGGTTATAGTAAGAGAGATTCAGTTAATTTCTTTGTGTGGCTCATATATATCTCATGTGTAAATTAGGTCCACAGTTAGAGACAAAATCTATTGATCTGGAGCACTGGTGCATAAGCAATCCTGGTGCAAATGTCTTTAAGAAGACTAGGTCACTGTGTCATTCTGGTTACCTGCATTTATGGATTTATAGATTTTGCCAAAGAAAAAAAAAAAATGGCGTCATTAATACAAGAAAAGTTCCCTGCAAATGTGTTGCTTTAGTTGGATAAAGTTGAAGGCTTATGGTTTATGGAATGATTTTTGATCTTACTGATGTGCATGCTTCTGCGGCTATATCTGGTGAATAGGTGAACGTCCCAAATGAGAGTTCTCCATTTTGTCCAGCTGCACTGTCTGGTCGAAACTGTGCTAGGAATCCGAAAAATCCTTCACCACTTGTACTGGAGACGACCACTTTTTTTGAGTGAAAAAGTGTAGTACAAATAATAACAATAGGCTATATCGCTGCATGATGCTAATGTACTGATACTATGTACAGACAAGACAGTACAATAAAAAAGTCAGGATCCATTCAGCCTTTGGAAATCTTCAAATATTTCCCTAGGCCAACAGGCCTGTATTTATAGAGAACTGAAAATTATGCAATACTTTGATATTATAAACAACTCTTTCTTTTTCTTTGTTAAAATCATAAAGAGGATTATACAATACCATTTTTCCTGAGTAAGCTTACCGTCAATTGTTGAGCCGTCAGTGTATTCATACGTGGAAAGTGTTAAGTGAACAGGAGCTGGGCCAACCTGAGGTCTTTGACCCACGTGTTTAGGTATCATTTCCTTACAAGCCGCATCTGGTACACCGCTTATCAGACACCAAGATTGAATATGTCCAACTGACACTACCAGCATGAGCAACTGGACCAAACATTTCACAGCCATACTAGTAAACTGCAATAAGGATGAGCAGTGAGGCAGATCAGGGGGTCAAACCATTGATGCATCCTGACTATTGGTCGTCATACACTGAAAACCTGGAAGATCTGAAACTAGTCAGTGGTGATGACTTTAGGTCCTCAGATTGACAATACCTAAAACAACTACCTTTGATGGTCAAAATGACAAATTTAGGTCATCACCCTGATGACCCTGATAATACAGAGTTGTCATACTGTCAACTAAGGTCGTCAGGTTGATGACCTAAAGTTGTCATTTTGACCACCTAAGGTAGTTTTTTTAGGTATTGTCAACCTAAGGACATAAAGGTGTTACCACTGACTAGTTTCGGAACTTCCAGGTTTTCGGTGTGATGCACCAATGAAGTGCTGGTGAGTCTGCTCGTCATTGCTGCATTATGCCGACCCTACAGGGTTGATAAATATACTCCTGGAGGGTCATGATGATGCACCAATGAAGTGCTGGTGAGCAGTCTCACCAGCACTTCATTGGTGCATCATCATGACCAATGGGCATGATGCATCAATGTATCAGCTGTGCTAAAAGGGTTAAAAGAAAATTCTGGACAAATTGATATGATCGATTCATGCTGAGAATGATACTTTACTTCAAAAAAGATCTTTCCTTGGAATCATTTACAATTTGCATGGTAAAAATTCAATAGGGCATGTTGTGAATTGCATTAAAATGATCAAGAGTTTTTTTTTCTCATTTACCCGATGGTTTCCAAACGTATTTCCTACCTCATAAATTGGCCAAGGCTACTGTGGACTGTATTGTGTTTTATAAAGGCCTGTTATTCTCTAGATGTGTCCTACAAAGGTCTCTTTTAAATGAATATAGGTGGTTTTATCCTTGTTACAAGTTTCGTAGTAAGCTATACATAATGTTCATCCCCTATATGACAAAGATCCTGACTTTATGACTAATTGCTAGAAATTTTGAAATGAGATAATTTCTCTATTTATCAATCAATGGTTTTTGAAGTTAACAAATCTATGGCTAGCTGGGACACCTCTCCCAATTTGCTATAACCACTTTTGAACTGTGTCCTTTGGGGAATTTACCACCAACCTTTTCTCATACTATAAAGCCTACTAGGAACGTCCCATCCTCACGTATAAGCCGAGCCAGTGTGGTATCAAAAACACTCTATAATTATTTTATCCAGTGCCAATTAGCCAATGCAATATGATGCAAGGCTATATAGACAAACATACAGGAGAATTAGTCCCCACTAAGGGTACACCTCGTATGATAACCCTCAGTGGGGACCAATTCGAGTGTTTCTTTAATATTTATCTCTTATTTTATTCATTTCTATTTTTTTTTTGTTAGAAATATTCGGAAATTCATTTGTGACAGGATCTGCAAAAAGGGCCCTTAGCGCAGGGTGCTATAAGGTCCCTATTCCCAGTACATGTCATATTTATTATGTATTAGTTATCATTTCATCATTAGTTATGTGAGCATGTACACTGATCTACCTGGCAGTGTGATATGGGGAAGGGTTACCACACTGGGGGGTGATACAGAGGTTCTTGGATAAATCTATCGCATTGCCGTATTCAACTTGAGATAAAATCTTATATCAGTTTCCTTGTGACCTATTTGATAAAGACTTGCAAGGCTTCCCATGTTTTACAATTTTTGTCTTACCCTAAGGAGGGTTTAGAAGGACATCAAAAATATAAATGTAGACAGGAAGGAAGTAGAACATGCATGAAGATTAGTAAAATATTGGTAAAAAGCATACCTTTTTGAGTTGACTAAATATGCCATAGATGGAAGAAAAATTCCTTTCAATTGACAACTGCTTACTAACCCCTTGTATAAGCTCCTAGTACAAAGCCTATTGAAAAATGTTTACATGTACCTGTGACTGTCTTATATCTATGGAACATGTTCAAGGTTCACTGGATTATGTTGATATACTATAGCATTTATGTTGATTATCTATCATTGCAATCTTCTTCTTTATCATAAATACCGTTTTGATATATTATAGCATTTCTGTTGATATTTATCATTGATCTAACAAAAAAGATGGCAAATGTTTTTCAGTTGATTTCTACTCTCCATTGTCCTCTTTAGGTATTAAAAGTTGCCACCATCTGCCTATGGAATGTGTCCAAAATCCAACATGGCCACCATAGAAATTCAAAATGGCTGTCACCAATTGTTTGAAAAAGAAAGAAAAATGGCTAATTTGAATTCATTGACCTCATAAACGTATAATCTATGATAATAATAATAAAAATGTTAAACAGCAATATGCACACACTATACTAGTGCTCCTACATCTGGCATACAAGTATGTGGCTGGGATGGAGAGGGTTTTTTTAAGATGTTTACTCACAAACCAAGAGATAAGAAGCTGGGACTGAAGAAGCATTATCAAGCATCAGGTAGCTCTATTGAAGTTGGTAAAGGCTTTGATAAGTGTATCCTACGGGGTTGATACACAAACTCCGGGAGGGTCAGCATGATGCTCCAACAAGATGATGGCGAGCAGTCTCGCCAGCACTTCATTGGTGCATCTTGCCGACCATTGGGCATGATGCACCCCTGAATCAGTGGTCCTTAAAGGGTTAAGGCCCCTGGTTAGAGAAGGGGGCCTGTGCAGCATGTGGATCTGGTGAAGGACAATGGTGACAATTCACAGACGCCGAGGACGACCCCAGGGATCCACCTTCCATCAAGGTCAAGGTCATCTTCACAGACACTCCCACTCAGTCTACACTCACTGTCAGATGTTACAAAAACAGAACCCCCTCCCCCCACCCTCCATCTCCCAGGCCCTCTCAGTCCCACTGTCCTTATGCTCCACTCTTCTTACACCCCTCACCCAATAGACCCCTATGTACACTTTTATATAAAAGCATTAACCCATTCATGACAGACACATTTAGAACGGGCCTCGCTAGCCCAGTCACCTCCAAGAACATCCGTTAAAAGGTAAAAGCTAACGATTAATAGATCTGTTAGGAGCTAACAGGGCCTCAACTGTCCCTAATGGATATGCTGTTGAGAGGTACGGTTAACAGATTGGTCTCCTTATACACTGTGGGGATAGTGGTGTCCGTAAAGCGCTTTACGGATCTCGCTTAGATTGAGCGACTTTGGTCCTCCTATACTTTAGTATTGCAACTGATGTAATGTAAAGCAATTAGCCAGAATTGGTTAGGATCTCCGTAAAGCATTTAAAAGATCTCTGTAACACGAGTAATAAACTTCCTATAACTACTTTTCTACCGTCTCAAATTGAAAGTTTTGTGGTTTGAGACAATATGTATACACTGTGGGCACTATTTATGTTGTTATATTGATGCATTGATTGAAAAATATGAAAATACCCTACTCAAAAAAGTGATCTCCGTAAAGTGCATGCATAAACACATGCATATATAGGCCCCACTCACAGTTTCACCTAATATATCATCTCTCTACTATAAGAAGGACTTCTGGTGATGGGAACCACAGCTACTGATATGCTATAATTGAAGTAGTTTCCTCCATATTGATAAAGCCTCGTGATTGCGACTCTCAATGAAATGGTGTAGCAAATCGGTGCCATTGGCTTCTGAATATGTACAGTAATAGCATCTATATGCCGCCATGGTGACATTGCCATTTCTTAAAATCGACATGAGGTATGGGCTTTAGTGACATGAGGTGAAAAATTGGTGACATGACATAGGTCCTATCTTGAATTTGACATGGGACATGACTGCGATTTAATTTTTGGTTAACAACAGGTTTTCAAATATTCATTTCTCTATTTGAGAAAATTCTAATATTTTGGCACCATAAATGTTGGTATGAGTGTTGGTTCTTTGAGGTGACAGGGGACATGAGGATTGAAGTGACATGATCTTTTTATAAATTGACATGTGACATGGGGGACCCTGGGAACCCTCTATCCAGACCCCCGATATCTATAGGGTACAATGAGTAGAGGCCCAAGGGCTACATTCATGCATTATGTCGATAAATGGGTATGATGTGTTATCACCAGTGGCCCTCAAAGTATTAAGAATTGAGAGGGAAGAAGATCTGGAAGAAGAGTTTTTTTTTCTGAAAAACAACCCCACCTCCTTCTTCCTTCTCTCTCTGCCTACCCCCACCCACCCCACCACCCACCCCAGATGTGAAGTGGGAAGAAGATCCAGCTTTGACTTCAAGGACCTAGAAAGGGCTGACTTTAGATTGTATGGTGGAGTGCAAGTGGGACATGTGACCTGGAAGCGCTGGAGGTCATTTCTAAAGTTACAACGACAGCACACAACCACTACAATTTCTAAACTAAAGAATGGAGCAGGTGATAGTATCTTGTGCTCCATGACTGCTCAGGATGGTAATCTACAGTATCAAAGAGAGAGAAAATTCACGAAAAGAGTGAAAATTGTAATTCTATTCAAGGTTTACTGGCTAAACCTGCATGCCTGATAACATTCCCCTCAAATTCTCTCTTCAGACAAGATGATGCAAATCATAAGGTCATAAAGGATACCCCAAGGGCTATTCTAGGATATTATTCACCCTAGAAAACGTGCCAGACAGATTTTCTGCCATAATCCAAGTCTGACAAGCATTTATTTGAGAATTGCAGCATGTTTTTACACTGGGGAAACTTTGTGAAAATGTATTTTCTTCATCTAAAAACTTCTTAAGTTACAGAACACCATAAGAGTTGTTTTAAGAGCAATAGAAAAACATTATTTAGATATTTTTATCAAGTATCATCAGAACTTGATCGGTACATGAAAATAACACTTATTTCAGATGAAGGTGCTGCGTTGTACATGTTATAAACTAAAACCCAATGTTAACGATGGTAAAATGACGACATGGCTTTCACAACGTATGAAATCATTATGTCTATTAACTTATCAAAAGCACAACCCGACTGGCGTTCAATAGGTTAAAACACAAATCTGCCCTACAAGGTTTGAGGGAGGGAATAAAGAGAGGAAGGGAAAGGATATATACAGAGGTTTAAAGAAGTTGCAAAAAGTAAGAGACTAATCCAGAGGACCACATCTATATTCCCACAGGGTGGTTATGACTCAGAGGGTGGTCTCTCTCTCTATACACTGTAAAAAACAAACGGTTGAATCTACCAAGGACCCTCGTAAAACTGAACAATGAACCACTGTAATTATAGAACAGGGGGCCACTGTAGTTTTTACAAGAAACCCCAGGTGGCAATGCAGTGGTACAAGGAATCTCGATGTGAAAATAACAAAGGATCTCTGGCAACTTTGGGACGAGAGATCCTTTGTTATTTCGTCGACATTTTTTTTTTTACAGTGTGGCTCCTCTCTCTATGCTAATACAGTGTAGTAGGACACTCTATAAAACAGTCAGCATATATAAGTTGTGTACAATGACTTCATCATGTTGACATATACTGAGATTATAAGTAGCGTCTACTCCCAATAGGGAGATTTAAACCTACAAAACAGGCATATATATCACATAACACACACACACACAAAATGTAAGGTCATTGGGGTGTTCTAAGTGAGCAACATATAGAATAAACCTGTCAGACCTAACTTGTTAGTCCCGGCATAGACTCTTCATTTTGAGAAGTTTAGAATATATGTGACATGTACTGGGAATAGGGGCCTTAATACATCCTGCACTAAGGACCCTTTTCACAGATCCTTTCACATATATGGTCTCCAAAAGCCATTCCCTATAGGTCAGACGTTACTGAAACCTCAATTAGACCCTTATCGTATCTCATATCTTTTCAAAACTACTCCCGTGTGACCACCGACTGCATAAAGCTATTATGTAAGTAATGTAGATATCAGGCACCGAATTGGTTGTATTCGGTGCCTGATATCTATGAATTACTAACTTTATTACACAATTTATCAATAATTTATCATGTAATAACATAGTGGCCCGTATAAGAACCCGCCACTTCCAGGTGTCAAACTAACTCAGGGGCGTAGGAAAAGGGAGGGGGGCAGGGGGGCCTGGGCCCCTCAATCATAAAGGAGGTGGGGCCTGAGTATGTCTGGGCCCAAAAAAATTTGCCCAGAATCCATGATAAATTGAACAAGAAGCTAAAACTTTGCATCTCAAATAAGATTGATATGGTAATGGGATAGGAAAAATGGGGGCCCGGGGTTCAAATGAGATCTAAAAATCATCAAAAATTACTTTTTTCTACAAATTTGATGTAGGTTTGTATAGGCGCCATTGCACTCTCAAGAGCCGATAATGCAAGGTGGTTGTGGTTGGGCCCCAGCTGGGCCCCCCAATGAAGATTTGCTTTCTATACTTCTGTTAACTCTACTCCTGTCTTTATCCAGGACAGGCAATTATTAAAGATGCAGCAAACAGTGTTTTCTGTAATTTCAATGGTACTATGCCCCCTGTGCTCATTAAAGACAGGTGCTCATTAAAAGACCAGCTTGCATTTAAATAGGCCACTATGGTTTGTGGGCATGACCTATAGATTTACTTTTACTGAAGCTTTCACTCATTGATTTGACTCATTATTCCTCTAGAGTCTCTTCACAATATTTTCCAGAGCCAGATGAGTTTATGCTTACTATACATATAAGACCTGCAAGTAGTGACCTAAGGCCAACATATTATAATAGGTCTTTCACTTAGAAGTCATATAAAGGCCTTGGATCCAAACAGACTAATCTGTTTAACTAACAGATAATCACCACATTAGCTTTTTCTTTCACCAATATGAAGAGGGTATTAGAATTATTCAGAACCCACAGAGGTACAGCCACAAGTCCACTCAGTCATTCATGTCAGGTAGTCTAACAACCTGTGGTTTATTCACCCTTCAAGGGTCGCTGATGCAGGAGTGCATCATGCCCATTAGTCGTCATGATGCACCAATGAAGTGCTGGTGAGATTGCTCGCCAGCACTTCATTGGAGCATCATCATATAGGGCTTAGTATGGACGTCCTGTGGGCCCACCATTTTGAATTTTGCTGGTTGAGGTAAACCACACTGATAAGTCATACCATGATGGGTACCTTGTCCCTGGGTAACACCCACTTCCAGGGACATGTTGGTCCCATGTTATCAGTTCTTATCAGCGCATGTCACCAGAACCAGCTTCAGACCCGCTTCCTGCCAATAGGGTGGGGCATGATGCTTGAATGTAGCCCTGGTGAGTAACTCCACAACCTTTAACTCTATAAGGGCTGCTCATGCATTAATGCATCATCCCAGTTGGTTGTCATGATGCATTAATGCAGCCCTGTTGAGTCATGATGCATTAATGCAGCCCTGTTGAGTCATGAGGCATTAATGCATCAGCGACCTTTAAAGGGTTAACCCTTTAGTGGCAGCAAAACTTTATTTTATTTCATGTGAAGAACAACTATCCATAGATTTAATACTAAAGGGCTGGTCCACACTGCCCCAGTGCAATATCATATCTGGATCCACACTGCTGGTCACGTGACTTATTTATATGCCCAATTCAATAAATTTAATCATTTTGTATCAATATAACATGAAATAAATACAGAACTAATCTTAGAGGCATACATTGTGGTTGTCCCACCCCAAGGGGGTTGGTGGGCAGTGTCTCCCCGAGAGCGAAAACAGCCTGCCTCGGGCTGGATCGACCACAATTGTATGCCATGGTCGTTTAGTTCTGTCTATATCATCATGGTGCCCATACATGGGTACTCAAAATTTTCAGGATGTCACACCATCACTTTCTTAGAAGCATATGCCAATGTCCTACTTCTGAAGTTTTCGCTGTTGTCCATTATAAAGACCACAGCAACCCGAGCATAATTTAAAAAGAAACAACAAAACAACAACAATAACAACAACTAATAAAACCCTGTGTCATGAGTGTCACTATATACCCATGTATCATGATGCTTGGAGGCAGTTCTGATGAAAAACTCACCCGAGGACTGTATTCATGCATTGATCACAATGATTCTACAGGGCTGATGCACTGCAGCAGGGGCGGCATGATGCTCAAATGCAATGCTGGTGAGTTACCCAGTACCATATTATGTGTATATCGTCAATAAGGAGCAAACCTAAAGGTATCAGTCAGTGCTTAAAGGTTTAGTACACTGAAAACATGGATGATCCGAAACTAGTCAGCAGTGGCCACTTTAGGTCCTCAAGTTGACGATACCTAAAACTACAACTTTAGGTAGTCAAAATGACGACTTTAGGTTGTCATCCTGATGACCTGAGTCGTCAGTATGACAATACTGACAGTACAGAGTCGTCATACTGATGACTTAGGTCGTCAGGATGACGACCTAAAGTCATCTTTTTCACTACCTAAAGTTGAGGACCTAAAGGGGTCAACACTGGCTAGTTTCCGATCTTCCATGTTTTCAGTGTAGGGCTGGTGACGCGGGAGTGTATCATGGTCGTCATGATGCACCAATGAAGTGCTGGCGAGTCTCCTCACCAGCATTTCATGGGAGCATTATGCCAATCCTTCTGTCAGCCCCGTTGGATCGTCATGATGTATGAATGCAGCCCTGGCGAGTTACTCGCCAGGGCTGCATTCATATGAATGGTAGGTTATGAATCCCATTATAACAGGATTCATAACCTACCAGAGGGTCGACATGATGCTCAAATAAAGTGCTGGCGAGCAGTCTTGCCCAGCACTTCATTAATGCATCATGCGGGCATGATGCATTAATGCATCAGCAGCCCTTGTAGGGTTAAAGGTTTAGTAGGAGTGAAGCAGGGGAAAGGGAAGGTGGCTGGGGGAGGGGTATGCGCACTGTACGAGATATAACATCCATGAATAACACCACTCCAATATACATCTGCGGTAATATGTTTGGCACTCCAACAAGAGCCCTGCCATATATGACTAACAATAACCTAAGTAAATTTGGCCAGTTTTTGCTCCCGGCAAAAAGAGCAAAGCCTTTCTAGTGTCAGGAGCACAACCACACAAAGAAGGGAAATATAAATAGGTGTCTTCTTTCAGTCTGCGCAGCATGTATAGGCAATGTTATGTAGGCTACTGGGGGGCGTTACTCAATGGGGGAGTGGGCCTGGATTTACTAATAAAATTCAATATAGAAAAATATATTGTAAAAAGCCACCTATTAACTAGGGAATCATAACATCTGGAAGGCATTTCTCAAGATGGTATGACTAGACCCCTTTCAAATCGCAGTGGGATCGCTTGCTCTAATGCCATTACCGCCCTGCATCTCATGGTGACTAGTGATTGCCCTGGTACGACTGCCCTACCAGACGCTATATAATTACTACATTAAGCGCTCATTGTACAGGGTAGTTGTAGTGCATTACCTACGATTACCCAGTTTATACTTGAGGGTTTTAAATCATACTAGTGGTTGTGTTAAGTCGTACCATCTTGAGAAATGCCTTTCAGTTGATAAAAGGTGTAGAACTACGGCTATTAACCAATTTTAAGCTGCTTGAATATGAAGGCCCAGGCAGTAGGCCCTTAAAAGTAAGTGTCACCCCATATACAGTACCAGTGGGGTGTTTCAGAAGCAGGTAATGTTTACAACCGGTCATAAGGAGATATGATAGCAGTTTTAATAGTGATTGTAGGCTTATAACTGCATGTGTTTCTAAAGCATTACCATTACCTTACTGTGTCTATAACTATATGACTGGTGAGAGATGATAATGGTTGCAGTTGTAAGTTTAGAATCTAACAGTTTTAGAAACAGATATTTAATGTTCATTATCATGTCCGGCTTCTGAAGCACCCCACAGTGGTGCGATATGATGTCCATGTTCATGGTTGACCTGACTCAGTGTTACCTTGTACCCTTTTCTACCCTACATACAAGGACACACAACAATAGGCCTGTCTAGACCTCCTCACACAACCAACCTCACATGAACGAGAGATCCCTCAGGAGGCCATTTCAAAACCATAGCTATAGATATCGTTTTGAAATGCCCTACAGGAGGCCATTCCTCAAGATGGTACAACTGCACACATCCAATACAATTTGAGGCCCTCAGAATGAGAGTGGGTAATCGTAGGTAATGCACAACATACGACTGCTCTGTATGATCAGCAATAATAACATACCCACTTGGCCGAAAAACGTTTTTTTTTACGTTCCTAAGTTTGCAAAACGTTTATTTCAATGTCAAAATAACGTTTTTACATGTACTCAAAAAAAATGTTATTTGACTTTTTTATATCAGGTTAAAAAAAAACGTTTTTTTAACGTAATAGTAATGTAAATAAAAAACGTTTTTATTTGGTTGAAAATTGGTTGAAAAAGCAAATGTTTTTACTTGGTTAAAAATTGGTTGAAAGAACGTTTAAAACTTTTTTTTCAACGTCAAAATAACGTTTTTAAAAATGTTTTTACCCAACCAAATAAAAACGTTTGCAAACGTTAAAAACACGTTTTTTTGCCAAGTGGGTAGGGTTTGGTAGGGCAATCCTGGTAGCCCTGCAGGGCATTTCAAAACGATACCTATAGCTATGCTATTGAAATGCCCTCCTTGTGATTAAACTCACAATGACTGCATTCATGCATCATGATGACGGAGGGGATGATGCATCGATACTTTAGCCCCGAAGGCTTACTAATGTTATAGTTGTAGCAAAAATTCTTATCTAACAACCAATGATCCTCGGTTACTGTATAGGACAGAAAGGGTCGATTTAAAAGTTATAAATCGACAATTGTTGTGAACTGAAATTCTAATACAAATAGAAATGAAAGAAATAGGGCAGATGAAGGAACAACCGAAAGCACAGGTAAAATTGTAAGGCAGTTGGCTTTTATTCAACATAGGGAAGCAGTTTCCACAGACTTTCGATTCTGATACTTCCAGATTATTCATATACTACATTTCATACATACAGTCACAAATATTTTCAAAGGGCCAAAGGGCACAAATGACCCTGTTCAAGTGAAGTACAGGTCATTGAGTATTATGCTCTGATAGATGAAAGCCCTTTTAGTTCTTGTCTGACTAAAATAAAATAATTAACTTTTCTAACACTGTCATTTACATCGAGGTTATCACATTGTTAAGTGATAACCCTCAACAATTATTACCATCTATAGGTTGATAGTGCATCGATGCATCAGGCTCATTGGTCTTCATGATGCATGAATGCAGCCCTGGCGAGTTACTCGCCAGGGCTGCATTCATGTTCCATGCTGACACGGATGCCGACACAATGGGGTTGATACACTCCCAGAGGGTCAGCATGATGCAACAATGAAGTGCTAGCAAGCAGATTCACACGCAGTTCAATGGTGCATCATGCCACCCGATGGGCATGATGCACTCCTGCATTAACGGCATGATGCTTCAGTGCACTTTGCCTCTTTGCATCGTGATGCATACTGACAATGGATGAAATGGGGATGCATTCGTGCATCATACTGACTCTTTCCAAGATAGCTGCCATGATGCATCAGTGCAGCATTGACGAGTATTCACCAGCGATGCATGCATTCATGACCACAAAGAAAGAAACATGAACCTTTAGGTACCACCTCGCCTTTAACCTTTTAACAGCCGCAGGTGCAGGAGTGCATCATGCCCATTGGTCGGCATGATGCACCAATGAAGTGCTGGCAAGACTGCTTGCCAGCACTTCATTGGTGCATCATACTGACCCGCTGGTAGTTTATCAATCACGTAAGGTTGGCACGATGCTTGAATGCAGCCCTAGCGAGTTACTCGCCAGGGCTGCATTCATGCATCATGGCGACCCATAGGCATGATGCATTAATGCACCAGCGGCCCTTAAAGGGTTAAAGGGTTTACATCCAATAAACAAGAACTGAGTAAAATAAATAGTTTTATATACATTGTATCTGAACAATTCAACAAGATACAGTCAGGAAAGACATTGGTATAAAATACTGCAGAGCGGGCAGAATAGTACATTATAATGACATAGATTTGTTTTAGCATAGAACTATAAAGATAGCTCTAACGACAGCCTTATAAATCAAATGACACAATAGTATATATTCACTTTATATTGTATTAATACAGGACAATAGTTATATACAGTCATATTTGATAGAACAGGCTTTGCCAGTATTTGATTTCGAACACATGCTCAAGGGATCTCTACTTATATAAACACATAAAACATTCATAAAAAGAGGATTTCATAAGCATGAAATGACTATGATAATGTGTTATTGGAGTAAAGTGAAAACAAATTGTAAGTTATTCAATATTTATTCTATTAAAATAGGACACCTTAAATATGGATGGGTCATTATGTCTATGTTATTATAACAAGAATGTAAAATATGCAAGCTTAAACCTGGGTATCCAAAAAAACAATTAAAGGGCACTAATGCATTATGCCCATTGGTCGTCATGATGCATGAATGCAGCCCTGGCGAGTTACTTGCCAGGGCTACATTCATGCGTCATGCCGACCCTACCGGGTTGATACAGTCCCAGAGGGTCGGCATGATGCTCCAACGAAGTGCGAGCAGTCTTGCAATCACTTCTTTGGCATGATGCATTCCTGCATCTGGAGGCTGTTGCGAAAAGATTGAGTTGTTGCTTTTCAGGGTAGGTACCTCACTTCGCACTTCCCTCCTCTACTTAACCACTCAGTATCACTTCCAACACTGTAGTCCAGAAGTAGTCACTTTCCCGCATATCAAACTGTGTTGCGAAAAGTGGTCACACCTGAGTGCTTCCCAGACTGCCCACAACTATATACTTATGCGACAGAGTGTAGGGAGCAACTTCCTAGTTAGTAACCACTTCTGGACCACTTCTGGACCACTTCTGTTGGGAAGTGCCATTTGGCAATGCAATAGAGAAGAGACTACCAAAGATGAGTGCCTTCCGTTTTTGGAAGTACACCTCCAACAGAAGTGACTTCCAAGGGTTTAGCAACAGCCACCAGGGGACCTTAGAGGATTAACTGAATGAAGAGTGATGCTACATCATAGCTAACTGATAAAGGATGTCCATATAAGGATTACCACCCAATCTCTGCATAGATTACATTATGACTCAGACTAGAGGCTAAAGGCACTCATGGTTGTGTACATAAGCTCAATAAAGATAATCTCTTCCTACTCAATGCATAGATATGCATAGATAACACATGTTGATAAGTATATAGGAATGACGAATTTTGTGTATCGAATGTTTGTATTGACATCGAGAGCCGGTCATATTTCCCTCGAGTGAGTTATACGAACGAGAGGGAAATGTGACCGGCTCGAGATGTCAATACAAACATTCAATACACAAAATTTGTCATTCCTATATTTATTTTTACATGTTTAGGCACAGGGAAGCGATGAAATCAAACAAAAACTCACTGTTTAATTGAACTTTTGGGGCAGGTCCCGCCATCTTGGTTATTTACTTCTGGTTAGGACTACTCCGCAGAAAAAGTAGTCCCTGACACAAAAATCACAAAAGTAGCTTTTATCTCGCATTTTTATTACTATTTTATACTAGTTATTCTTATTTAGGTTGCAAAAAAGCTACGATGGCTAATAAGTAAAATAACTAAAGTTTATAATGTATTAACCTCAGTGCTGAGATCTAGCCCTAACTAGCTTAAAAAAATTCGTATATCAAGTCTTCCATTCAGTCCTTCTACCGGTACAGTCCCCATAGACTTATCATTACGTGAACAAACCTAAAAGTAAATAATTTCTCCTGACCTTAATATTTCGAATTTCTGGGTGGGGATTGCGCCAAATATTAGTTTAACTATTCTAGTTTTTAGCCTCTTAAGGATTTTTAGGGGGTTGAAGCCTAAAATGTCAAACAAAAAATAAAGCATTTTGATGTCTGGCCGTGACATTGCTCCCATAGAGATTGCACTGAGGCTCAGATCAGCGGTACATTATTTGCAGTTTAAATTTTTATTTGAACCTTTTATGGGAAATTACACCACTCTCATGGTAGATTTCATCATTTTACAGTGCTTGGGGGGGTTATTTTTTTGTTTTTGTCAAAATTAAGCCGGAAAATAATTAAATTCTTTGCCTTGACCCAGATTTTCACCGATCAGCTGATCGCCTACACTTGCCATACATATCCCTCAATCTACGAGCAGATGTTTTATCTTAAGCATTGCCAGCATACAACCGTCCCATATTCTCATTCAGTTCTATACTGAGTAGCGCCCATAGACTTATCATTACGTGAACAAAGTCAAAACTAAATAATATCTCCTGGGCCTAATATTTCGATTTTCTGGGTGGGGATTGCGCCAAATATTAGTTTAACTATTCTAGTTTTTAGCCTCTTAAGGATTTTTAGGGGGTTGAAGCCTAAAATGTCAAACAAAATATAAAGCATTTTGATGTCTGGCCGTATCAGTCATTTCCATATACTTTCAATGCTAAAATAGGCCCATGGCGACCACAAGTAAATGAGCTGTCATTAAATAAATCCTGAATACTTTTTAATGGGAATATGATGGGAACGAAGTAAAATATCACAAGTTTAATGTGTATTAACCTCAGTGCTGATATGTAGGCCTAACTAGCTTAAAAAAATTCGTATATTAAGTGTTCCATTCAGTGCTTCTACCGGTACAGTCCCCATAGACTTATCATTACGTGAACAAACCTAAAAGTAAATAATTTCTCCTGACCTTAATATTTCGAATTTCTGGGTGGGGATTGCGCCAAATATTAGTTTAACTATTCTAGTTTTTAGCCTCTTAAGGATTTTTAGGGGGTTGAAGCCTAAGATGTCAAAAAGAAAATAAAGCATTTTGATGTCTGGCCGTATCAGTCATTTCCATATACTTTCAATGCTAAAATGGGCCCATGTCGACCACAAGTAAATGAGCTGTCATTAAATAAATCCTGAATACTTTTTAATGGGAGTACGATGGTAAACAAGTAAAATAACTCAAGTTTACTATGTATTAGTCTCAGTGCTGAAAATTAGGCCTAACCCCCCAATACAAAAATTATTCTGTAGGTGCGCCTTATAGCTGTCCCCATAGACTTATCATTACGTGAACAAAGCTAAAACTAAATAATTTCTCCTGGGCTTAATATTTCGAATTTCTGGGTGGGGATTGCGCCAAATATTAGTTTAACTATTCCAGTTTTTAGCCTCTTAAGGATTTTTAGGGGGTTGAAGCCCAAGATGTCAAAAAGAAAATAAAGCATTTTGATGTCTGGCCGTATCAGTCATTTCCATATACTTTCAATGCTAAAATAGGCCCATGTCGACCAAAACTAAATGAGCTGTCATTAAATAAATCCTGAATACTTTTTAATGGGAGTACGATGGGAACGAAGTAAAATATCACAAGTTTAATGTGTATTAGTCTCAGTGCTGAAAATTAGGCCTAACCCCCCAATACAAAAATTATTCTGTAGGTGCGCCTTATAGCTGTCCCCATAGACTTATCATTACGTGAACAAAGCTAAAACTAAATAATTTCTCCTGGGCTTAATATTTCGAATTTCTGGGTGGGGATTGCGCCAAATATTAGTTTAACTATTCCAGTTTTTAGCCTCTTAAGGATTTTTAGGGGGTTGAAGCCTAAGATGTCAAAAAAAAAAATAAAGCATTTTGATGTCTGGCCGTATCAATCATTTCCATACAGTGCTTCTACCGGTACAGTCCCCATAGACTTATCATTACGTGAACAAACCTAAAAGTAAATAATTTCTCCTGGGCTTAATATTTCGAATTTCTGGGTGGGGATTGCGCCAAATATTAGTTTAACTATTCTAGTTTTTAGCCTCTTAAGGATTTTTAGGGGGTTGAAGCCTAAGATGTCAAAAAAAAAATAAAGCATTTTGATGTCTGGCCGTATCAATCATTTCCATACACTTTCAATGCTAAAATAGGCCCATGTCGACCAAAACTAAAACGGCTATAACATATTAACCACTGCATATTTTTTAATGGGAGTACAATGGCAAATAAGTAAAATGACTGAAGTTTACTTAGTATTAGGCTCAGTACTGAACCACCCCCCCCCAATCTGGGATATTAGGCCTTTTTTATTCCAAGAAATTTGCGAGTCACAGTAGGTTTGACAAGTGGTAGTGCCATAGAGTTTGTATTGGCGGCATTTTGGGGACGATCAGAAAATGTAAGATTTGACATATTTAGGCTTCATATTTTTATTTGGGCCTGGGGAACTTCTAAACAAATGTTGGCAATCATATCTGGGAGTACATCATAAAAAATATCTACTGCTTGCACCTTTACAGCATTATTTCTTGCTTCTTGGGTAGCATTTCTATACGAAGCCATAATTAGCAGACGACGCAAGTAGTCCCTTGCCAACCGGAAATGGGTTTGTTTGTTTCCTGCGCCCTGTGATGAGGCCGGAAGGAGGGGTAATACAGTCAAAATGTCAAATAACTTTTTGGCAAATACGAATCCATATATCGTAAATAATCACAATATGCTTTACCGTGCGTTAGTCTATGGGAGTCCAGAATCTTACTAAACATGTAAAAATAAAATGTTGATATCTCTGATATCTACGTGGTACTGTGCTCTTTGAAGACAGCATAATGCTGCATTAATGCATTATGCCCTTTGCCTATCATGATTCATAAATGCAGCCCTGGTGAGTCACCTTGCCAGCATCGCATTCATGCATCATGCCGACACGTGCATACATGGGGTTGATATGGGATATCTCCGAACGATTGGCTTGATGCATAAATGTAGGTTTGGTGCGGCGTTCATGCATTTTATCAACAAAGGGGCATTATACATTAGCGACCCTTAAAGTACTAAAAGGCTTATCACACATAAGCCACATAGGTTTTCAGACATGTACTCTGCAGAAACATCCAAACGCAGTCTTCAAATTTGGCACTTGAATATGGATATGGTTTGCTGTTATGAGTTTAGTTTAGTTCATGATTTTTGGGAGGATTAGAATGACATCTACAGAGATCAGTTTCTAAGGCACTAAAGAAATAAACATCCAAAGGCACTATTTATCTTTAACATCGCCATCACTCTGGCACCCACACCCCGATTCATATACGCAGTCTTGATGCGAGCTATCAGGTAACCTTTGGCATTTGACAAGTATTCTTAACCTTTTAAACAGTGCACAGGCCAATAATGTAGAGTGCCCATTGTTTGACATGATACAATCATCACAGAGTGCCGACAAAAGTCTGCCCCTTAGCATATCACTGGTGCATTACAAACTTATGGGAGTGTTTCAAATCTGTGGTGTCAGCATGACAAATGAATGTAGCCCTGGCGAGTTACTCACCAGGGCTACATCCATGCATCATGACGTCCAATGGGCATGATGCATTAATAATGCACTCATGCAGTTTACAAGGATTTAAGGAAAACAGAAAGTACTTGATCTACACACAATATAATTTTGTAAACTATACACGCGTATTATGCTCTCTTACCCTTACATTACATGTAGATATACAAAACATATATAAAAATGTACATCCAGATCCCTTGATCTCAAACCTTTTGTTGAGGATTTCCACTTTATTCAGCGGTTTAACCCCGCGAGCAAGATTTTCTCAAGTGATTATTTTAAACCATTTGAGGAAATGTTGCTGAAGTGGAATCGACTGAAGAAACAAAATGTAATCCCTACTAATCCCCCTCGATCCTACATAAAGTTATAAATATCTAACTCAGCCAATATCTTTATAATTTGTACAAGCATATATATATCATTTCTGTTTCATTTTATAGTTTACATCTTTACCCTTGTGTCATGGCAGATATGACCATTACTATAGATTTGCACTAGAACAGTCGTATTCCATGGGGGCATGGAATACAATATGCAATAGCCTCACCTCGGTGAATACGATGCAAAAATATTCCATGGTCATGGACATTTGCATATTTATCTTATTTCTCTTTATATCTTGAGTATTGCTTGTCAATGTAACTGCAGAAAAATCAAGCCTTAGATTACTTATTTCTAAATATTGTACTTATGATAAGCTAGATGTAAAAGAAACAGTAATGATATATGATATCATATTCTCAGAAAACCATGATAATGTGGAAGTAAATAACAATACGAGTATACAACATTTTACAGAATAAAGAGACTCAACTGATGGCAGGGCGAGAGTTTTAAAATCCTTCTGATTCAATATATGAACTGATAAAGTAAATTAATGGTGATTTCTGTCGTAATCCAAATGAAATAATTAGTAGTCATTATCCTCATTACACCAGCACTTTATGGAGACCCAAATGAAGGTCTGGTGAGCTGTAAAAAGTTACTGGTGGCCAATAACGGTGCACCTTTTAGGCAGGGTATATAAATTTACATCAGATTTCTATCAAAATGGTCAAAAACGAACCCTATAATATGTATAGACCTCATATATATATATATATATATATATATATATATATATATATATATATATATATATATATATATATATATATATATATATATATATATATATATATCTTGCATATTTTTATTATACGAGTTATAATCTATACTATTAGACCCACCTCTCCAGCACCTTTCACAGATACATGGTACAAACTATCTGTAGCTATGTCTCCTTATTCACATACTCGCTCTTATATTGTTTCTCCATCTCCCTGATCATCTTGTCCATTTTCTGCTGGTAGTCCATTTGTTGTTCGGCCAGCTCGGCTAACCCCTTCTCCTTCATTTTGTTGAGAACCTCCTGGGCGCGGACCCCGATCTCCAAACCTTTGCCTTCATTCTTAGCAGCAAGACGGTTCACCTGGAGGTGAAAAGTTAAAATTATTAATGAATAATGATAATAGTGACTGTCAGGGTTGGAAGTGCCTTCTGAGTGCTGGTTTAGCTACAAGAGGTCATACAAATTTCCATTCTTTTTGAAGATCTATAGGCATGTTGTTAAATAATGCTTGAGGATAATAGATAATCATATTATGCTGTCAGCCTTGTGACCCATCATTCATATAGAATTATGACAGTTGAAAGAATATGATTATACAAAGCTTAAGCAAAGCTGTACTATTGTAATTAAGCCTTGGCCCAACTACCCCTCAGCCGTTTCATGCTCACTTGCCTATTGATATAGGTCACTGCCCCTGGAACCTCGAGGACCTTCCCCCTTTCCATTGGATATCATTGGGCAAGAGTGGGCAATAGCTTCGGCTGTTGGGAGTCATTTGTAACTGATTCTGAAATGGGCTACTTCAATTTGTGTATCAACCCCCCCCCCTAACTTTGAGGTAGTAATTTGCCCCCAATTTTTAGGAAGTATAACCCATTGCCCCCATTTCATGAATTATAACCCACCTGTTTGTCAAAGTCATCCTTCTGGTCGTACATTTCCTGTACGAGCTGGTCTCGTCTCTTAGTGAGAAGTTGGTCGTACACCATCTTGGTTTGTTCCACCATACGCCGGTACGACCGGTTACCAGGGATGTTCACCTTCACGACCGGCGCCTCAAGCTGTACCGCCATTTTGGATTTTGTCGAATTTGATGGAATAAACTCTGGAAAGGAAATAACATGGATTATGTATTTTGAAGACCAGGATTTGTTACTTCTGTAATAACTTCCGCGTAAGGTGAACCTTGATTTGTTGCCTTTTTGCAAGAAGGTTGTACCTGCATTTTTCAAGTTTTGCAGGAGAGGCGAAATAAGTGTTACACTTGATATAGCACCGAGTGGATACATATTTATCCTAAAGTGCTGAAAATCAAGACCTGGCTGAGCCTTATAGTCTTTCTGTCAACTCAGGGTGCACCTTATATGCTTGCTAGGTACGCCTTATATATATACATAAGATATCAAGGGGTTCAATGGGGTTAAACACATCTGGAGGGAGTTTATATCAGCTCATGGATATATATCTGTTGGTCTGATTAAATCTTTGAATGCCGTATTATAAGGTATAAGTGAAGTTGTTTCTGTTAGGAAAAAGGATTATGAGAGACTCGCCGCTATTTAACCCTTTAAGGCTGCTAATGCATTAACGCATCATGCCCATTTGTCATGATGCATGGATGCACCCCTGGTGAGTAACTCGCTTGGGCTAGCTACATCCATGCATCATGCTGACCCTACGGGGTCAATACACTCAATACACTGATGCTCCAATGAAGTGATGGCAAGCAGATTCACCAGCACTTCATTGGTGCATCATGACAACCAATGGACATGATGCACTCCTGCATCAGCGGCCCTTACAGGGTTAACAGACCGTCTGTTTAATAACAAATGAGTATATCCCCATCCTTTTGATAGTACTTTTTAAACCTCAATTCTACATCCAAAGCAATATCCATGGGGGCCGGCCCTTGTCACCGTACGGAAACCTCTCCGCCTGCCTGGAGAAATGAACTCTTTAACTGTCCCAAATTATATCTACTTATGTCCTAAATCTACCATACGACAGTTTTATCTCTCCTGCATACTAATCTCACAGACACCCACTCATCCATCTAGAACTCCAAATAGAAATGGGTAATTGCCCCATTTTTTTCTTATTCTGACTGGCAGTGAAATTTCCCTTGGTTCCTAGACTGGCTTCAGTCTCTGATTATGTGATAATGATTATTATATATTTGTCAGAAAATAGTATTAATGAAGATGTAATGAGGGAGTGAGAGTACTGTACCCTCCCCCATCCTCCCTAGATGTTGTCGCATCTGGGTGACTTCTGGGGATTTCTACCTAGCCAGAAGTAGAATGACGTCACACTGGAAACAAACATTCACGCTGCCTCAGTTCCTCAGGGACGTGGTGGGACCATGCTGTCACACACTTCCGACTGTTTTTAGATGAGATCTCATCTGAATAAGTCTAAGTTTCCATAAGTTTCAGATGATCTCATCTAAATCTAATTCAAATTCATATGAGATCTGGCATATATCCTTGATCGGGGGCTCTGCCCGCAAACCCCCATTTGGTCAGGCACCCCGGGAACTACAGTGGCGTCAACATTCATCTCCATGGAGGGCCAGGTAGATTCTCCAAGCATGCACCCTTTTGCGCTGTTGTCGTGAAGTAAAGTGCAAGGGACTACAGCCAGTCTACTTGGTTCCCTGCCATCCCTTTCATGCTAAACAAACTCCCTGTATGTACTCTCTCTCCCACAAAAAACATTATCTGTCTATTACATAATATGTATCCATACACATTTTACTCACATAATCAGAATGATAATCAAAGTACGGTATTACCTTGAATCTCTGACTGCCTTTTTGCATTTTAACATGTATACCACCCTTTTTGCACATGTATTTATAAATAACCCCCCCCCAATTGATGCCAATAATAAATGTCCTAATCACCCCCCCCCCAGTCAGGGGACCCACTAGAATATGTGGCTTATTCTCAACCTATCACTATAGGAGCCAGATTGGATTGGTAGCCTTTTGACACCCCCCTCCCATTTCCTTACTCCTTAAATCTCTTTCACCCCTTTTACACTTTAGATCCACCCAAAACAAACATCTCATAAATTTCCGGGGGGGGGGGGTCTGACTCTGATTATAGGTCCTAACTGCAAAACTACAGCACACTCCTTTTTGGCCATTTCACAGCCCCTTAAAATGGTAGAATATTCAAGTTACGTCCTTTCCATGCAAATCATAATAGGCATTTACAGCCCCTTAATTCATGCATGTTTTAATAGGTATTAACAGCCCCCTTATCTCAAGATGTAATTCAGTCAACAGCCCCCTTTTCCCCGTCATTGGCGCATCGACAGCCAATGCTCCACGGGGTCAGTACCGCAGTTGGTACCCAAACAGAAGCGCAGTGGCCCCCGGGGATAAACTGTCTTCTTCGGAACCATCCCTGCCCCCTTCGTTATGAGATGATTGATCCCCATTCATCCATCTCTACATATTTACAAAACCTACTGTATTGTTAATCTGACAATGCTCTGTTTTAAATCTCAATACCATGAGAGATTGGGTACTTTTTCGTAGACCTCTCCTGAATTCAATCCCCAGATTCAATCCCCATTCATTGAATACGTATGTCTCTTATTGTAATACCCCTATTTAATCTCTCTTTGATCCCTATACCTCTACCCCCACGTCTAAATAGTGCCCAGGCTCCCCTCACAATTCATCTAATAAGTTATCCCTCTTTTCATAGTATGCCCTTTCCCCATGGGAAGCTTTGATCTCCAGTCACCCATATACCTGAAGAATGAATCACAAAGTGTATTACTGTATTGTTAAGCTGACTATGCTCTATTCTGAATTTATAAACTTCATACAATATTGATACACCTTCAGGATCCCCGTGCCTTCTCATATTGAATAAAAACACTTCAGATATCATAAATCATCCATCTGTCTCATCCCCTTTGATCCCACGTATCGATCCATACACATATATACACACCAATACAATGACATATGGGTACTTCCTCTAAACATTCATTCTTTTCAATTTCCCTTTATTGTCCCATAGTAATACCTCCATCTAATCCCTTTTTGGTCCTCAGTCATTCACCCAAAAGATATCGCTACTTATTGAATACATATGCCATAATGAGATGCCTCATTTTATCTCATCCCCATCCATGCACACACATCTATATCTCAATATAATGGCATACTGCCACCTTTTCTAGACGTAGTCTGTTTCAACTTCCATTTATTGAATACATATATATGCCTAACTGTAATCCCTTCATCTCACCACCCCCCCTTTGATCCCAATCCATCCATCCATCCATCCATCTATCCACACACATATGTCTACACATACCTTACACAAATCCTATAGTAAATCCTCCAGCACCCAGTCTCCTCCTTTAAGATCCACCACACACAAACAGTAAGTCCACCACTCCTGATCCTCACCACACAACTGATGCTGCCTATATAGTCCAGTACCTTCTAAGTACAAGTATAAGACACACTCCAGGTCCTGGCCCTATCAATCACTCAGGTATCCCTCCTATATGGATAACATTAACCTCCTCCTGTAGCTTCTGCTCCTATAGTGTAGTATAACCCCTGTCTACATCCATGTACATATACTCCTCTGTGGTTTCCTTATCAGCTGAGGGATATGAGTTAATGTCCCTGTATAGGTCCTGGCAGTGGTAGATATGAGTCGTGCCGGAGGTGGTGGAAGTGAAGGGGACTGTTTGGGATGACTGTTGGTGGTGTGGAGGTGGGGCTGTGGTGTATATAGTCGTGGGTGTTTAGTGGTGGGTGTGGGTGATATAGGGTTGGATGGGATGGGTGGGAGGGGAGTTATAGTCTATATTTGTTAGCATGGCATAAATGACAAAGTGATTGTCCAAAGTTATATTGTCTATCTCTGAGAGTTTGGTGAAGGTTATAGTCTATGTTTGTTGGCATGGCATGATTGACAAAGCTAAACTATTTCTGGGTGTTTCTTGGTGGGTGCGAGGTGGGGTGGGGTGGGTAGAGAATTAGGCTTATAGTCTATCTTTTATAGCGTGGCATGGGTTGGGGAGGGTTTGTTGATTGACAAAGCTTCACTCAATCTCTCAGTGTTGGTTGTTGGTCGGTAAGATCATAATTTATTATGTGGTGGGAGGAAAGTTATTGTCTATCTTTGTTAACATGGTATGCTAATCAAACTATAGTCCATCTGTGTGGCACTCATTAACCCCCCCCCCCCCTTCTAAAAATAGATCTAGCAAAGCAATGTAAAAATCCTGAGTCTGAATCAAATGGAAACTCCTTTACTTAAATAAAAATCATTGTGAGGAGCCCTTGAGTAATGGATTCGAGTTTTATTTCATGTTGATATGCCCGAGATACTGACAGCCCATAGCTCTAGCACTCGAGGGCCGTATCGCACACCCCCCGTGCGATAACCCGCGAAAATATCACACGCCGAGGTCACGTGACCATTTAGTGATGTCATAGCTCCAAGATGGCGATGTAAACAATGCGCACGGGGAGTCATTCTGGTAAATTCTATTGTAATTCAGCAGTTTTAGATCAAAATAACATGAAATAAATGCAAATGAACACTCGTGGGGAGAATTTTCGAGGGTTATCTCACTTGCCGATCAGGTGCCGCATCGCACTCCGCCCTGCGGGCGTCGTGCGATACGGCACCTAATCGGCGCGTGAGATAACCCTCGAAAATTCTCCCCCCTCGTGAACATTTGTCTATGTATCCTATTGATATCATCTAGATGCATATATCATTTTGCCTTTCTTAGCTGCATCAATGCTCTACTCACTATGCTCTTGATTGGCAACATATTGAAAGACAGTATTTTACAGGTGTGCAGATAGTTAAAGATAGTATTGTTAAAAATAGAACAAGTACACTCTATGTTTCGGCTCTTGGTACTGTAGTGTAGTGCCGACTCCTACTGGATCTCTCAAAGTCTATTTACCCAAGGTCTTATGCTGACGTTTGGCATACCAAGACCATTACACATCTCTAGCCGGATACATAATTGGCTCAATTGGAAGAAGTTATTTTCACAAAGTGACTAAGAGGCCTATACCTGAATATCTGCAGATTGTACTATTTTCTTCAGACTCAGTACAGCCTCAATTGGATCCACTTATGGACATTTTGACATGAACGTTTTTACCTTTTACATATACATGGTTTAAGAAAGTGACACCAGGGGGCCTTTCAGTCCTTGTTTCTACAGTATACCACCCACACAACTGACATGATGAGTACTGAGCGACTATTAAACAGGAGTCTGTGCACTGTAAAAAAAATGTTGTCAAAATCTTCATCCCAAAGTTTCCAGAGATCCATCGTTATTTTCACAGAGATTCCTTGTACCACCTAAATGCCACCTGGGGCTTCTTGTAGAAACTACACTGGTTCATTGCAATGTGATTACTGCAGTTCGCTGTTCAGTTTTACGAGGCTCCTTGGTAGATTGAACAGTTATCTTATACAGTGTGCGAGTGCGCAGTGTGTACCGCTTTGTGGTTTTTGGTTGTATTTGTAAAGTAGCTGTGTTGGAATGTGTTATGTGAGTAAATCCTTTCCCTCAATCTCTATACTTGTATTTGTGTGCAGCATAGAGTGGGTGGTCATGTTACAATGTTATCAAAACTCATTTAAGACTTTCTAGGGGCATTTTTAGGTAGCATAAAATGGAGAAATAGCCAACTACTTCAAACTGAAATTGAAGTTTGGAAATGTAAAAAGGCAAAATAGCTGCCAGAATCTTTAGTTTAGTTAGTGAATTCTCACCTTTTTAGTATACATAACCATGTGACAGGTGAAATTGAAGCTCTTATTGAGATAGTGCATTTAAATATAAAGAAATGGTTAGAAGTCAAACGTTCAGCCTTGTATAGGATTTTGCTGACAAACTACCGTATCATCGTGTTTAAGCGGCGGGATTTGAATAAGCACCGGTCGCAAATAAGCGCCGGGGGTACAGGGGTCAGGACATCTTTCATAAGCATTAAAACTGCATTCTGAATGAGCCCCTGTCTTGTATCAGCGCCGGGGGAAATGGGGCCGACAAATCAAAGAGCGCTGGGGCGCTTGAACATGACGATTCGGTCCTCAGGACTATAGAAGTATGAAGGTGGGGGGGGGGGGGCTGGTACTAGAGAGACAAGTTCCACTGACATAGGTCACGCGGCCTCAGGCTCCTTAACCCCTTAAAGGCCGCTGATACATCATGGCCATCGGTTGTCATGATGCTCCGAGGGAGTGCTGGTGAAAAGACTCGCCAGGACTTCAGACCTTCCGGGAATGTATCGGCTCCATAGAGTCGGCATGATGCATGAATGCAGCCCTGGTGGGTTACTCACCAGGGCTGCATTAATGCATCATGCCGACCAATGGGCATAGTGCATTAATGCAGTAGCGGCCCTTTAAGGGTTAAGCTTAATAACTGCCAGACGATGTCTCACACAGAATGTTGTGGGGCCCTGTTACCATGTCTGTTTACTTTATTTACTCATTGTATCTTCATCTCTCTCCCTCCCCCCGAGACTTCTTCAATGGCTCCACCTCTCATATGTCCCTTATTGACTTTCTTTCTCTTTCTCCCTCTGCCTGCGTCCTCACCTTTTCCCCTTTGCTGCCCTGCCCCCGGTCCCCATACTGGGTTCTAATAACGTGGAAAAGGGTCCTTTTCCTAACCTTACAAAAGCAATGTCCTCTGATTTCAGAAAAGGGGTCGGTTTATAAGATAAGCCCCGTGTATTTTCAAAAAACGGGGTATTATTACCACCATTTTTTAGAAAGGAAAAAAAAATCCCTGGCTCTTTTGTGACCTCTTACTTGTTTTGTCTAATTGTCAGAATGTGCCTATCGATATATGGGTAAAAAGTGACGCTTGTGACACTTGTTTGAGAAAACGACAGATGGGAACAATTTCAAAGGTCCCCAGCATATTTACATATAAATAAAAAGTGATGGATTGATGCTTCCTCCTCCCTAAAAAGTGATGGCGAGACATCCTGAAAATTTTGAGCACCCATGTATAGGCACCAGAATAATGGTCTCTATCCCTTGTCTGTCTGTTATTTTCTGCCTCTTTCTGTTATCCAAATTATCTGTGTTATGGGAAAAGCTTTCCAGTTCTTGTAAGATATAATGGCCAATAAACATCTCAACTCAACTCCCATTTACTTCTCTGATATTTCTCTCCCCAGTCAAGATTAAGAGTCTAGTTTCCTCTCACTAATGATGACCATATGATACCATGGGACTCAGTATACATTATTTCTTGGCATTCTTATATCTTCTGCATCAGTGATTTCCTTTCATGTTCCCTTCTCCTTAACCTTTTTTTTCACCCACCCTCTTTGCCTCCCACTACTTCTATGCCTGTACCATGTGATGCACCCCGTGACCTTGCCTCCTCCACCCCTGACATGTTACCTCCCCCTGGAGGCTGTTGCACATAGGAGAAAAGGTACTTTGGCTTCATGAGCAGCAGTCAGTTTCTTTTCAGTCCTGACTTCTTTTTTTTTGTGTTGCACATCAGAAGTGCTCATGTCAGTCAGGTGCAAGTACTTTTCAATGAAGATGATAGCAACTCAAGGCAGGCCCACTAATAAGAGAGTCACACAGTAAGGTACCTACTTGTGTAATACACACTATTTCTAAACAAGGCAGGGAGCACTTCAGTCAAATGTGGTGAGTACAAGTTGAATTGTAAAGGAGAGTGTTAACCTTTAACATGAGAGGATACCTACTTAGTGCTCTCTTTAGCCCATGTGCTACACCCCCTGACATCCTCCACTCTTCTGTCTATTTCCCTTGCAGCACACATAGCTGAGATCTTCCTGTGGATCTTCTCCTGGGGAGGCATACCTACACCTCTTAGCACTGAGGAGGGGGGGAGGGGGGCTGGGGACCTGATCCATATCCAAAACACTGAGATCCTACACAGTCAACTATAGTTTGTATCAGGTCAGTTGGCCCTATACATGTGGGATACTGCAGCAGATAGTTGGGTTAGTTTGGAGAACCTTGATTGAAATTAATTCAATAGATTTATAAATGAAATCATTTGACCAATTAATGTAGAGGGGTGGGGGGTAATAATCAAGGTAGCAGCTTTTAGCACACATTCTTTAGGGTACTCTGAAAGGGAGAAAAGAAATAACCAAATGACGGGTTACAATTTTAATACACCAAATATGATAGACATAGAAGCTGGACATTAAAACAGCTAGGCCTATGAATAACTATTCAAAATCTAGAATAGGCCTAAATCTTGAGGGGAATGCGAACACATAAAGAAAAAAAAAGTTGTCGTGCAAAGCATTGTGGGAGAACAGGGGACGCTGAAGACGTGAATTGATACATTCAAGATGGCTGATCTATTCTCCATGTCTGACCTTGATGTGACCTTGTGACTGGTGACCTTATGACCTTTGATCCCTGGAGGTCACGGCCCGTGGCTATGGTGAATGACCATAGTGATTCAGTATAAATAGCCTCATACACAAAGGTACCGGGATATGGAGGGTGAGGGGTGGCGGCCTGAGTCATGGTGACTTAGAGTTGGGGCATGTTTTCTCCATTTTTTTTTTCATTTGCGAGCTGGCAGTAACCATGCCTTTTATTGAGCAAATTGCATGACATGAATGAAGTGATTATGATATTTGCTCAATATATAAGCTCATTGAGTCAACCTGTAACAGTATATGTTCGTACTACTGAAATTACTAATATCAATCTACACAGTGTTTTTAGGCAATGATGATATGATGAAAATGAGAGTAACAGAGTATTGTTATCACTGTAAAAATACCATTTTGACACCAAGTAAAAAGGACTAGTATATATATATATATATATATATATATATATATATATATATATATATATATATATATATATATATACTTGTTGCCAAAATATGAATAATGGACTAATATGAACTAGTACAAGTAATGACACACTATGACTAAGGCTAAAAAGGCTACTGACTAGCACACATTAACTAAGGTAAACATGACTATTGACTATAGCTCACAATAAAAATATAGCACAAATAAGAAGGATAAGATAAATGACATGCTTGTATTCTACAGGTTAGAGCTACCATATTACAGAAAGGTGCAGTTGACAGGTCTAGTCTTTTCCTTTTGAATGCTTAAAAGATTGCAACAATTGAAGTAGCCGAGGTGCAAGTATCTAGTATCGCCTTTATTTCATGTATGAAATCCCGATAATGCATTTCACAACAAAGCTATACCTTGGATATTTTGACCAAGTAGAGACAATTTTGTGTGACATTAGATAATAACATTAGTTAGGGCGATTTACATTTCTATACATTGTTATAAACTGATGCATACTGCCTTTCCTCTTTTAGGGAGTGGTGGTAATATGTATTCATCAACGGGGGGGGGGGTAGGTGTGAGGGGGGCGTAAATGTTTTCGACCCCTGATGAGAGAGGGGAGGGGTAAAATATTGAGCCTTTTTAGCCTAAACTGAAAGAGGGGCGGGATAATTTCACGCCCCTCCCACATTGAGGGGCGCAAACGGGTTCATGCATCTGCGTGAACCCCCCCCCCTTGATAAATAATGCCCAATCCCTTAATATATACATGGATGTATAGGACTGCAACTGTCTAATCCAGAGGGACACATCTAATGGATCGCCATGCCAGGGTTTGAGGTCAAACCCCTTATCTTAACCTGTCCACACAAGAGGCCATTAGACCCCCTCATAGCATAATGCCTGCAGTATTCCTTAAGTACCCACAGGTTGATTGATAGCTCCTAGAAACCATTTCCCATCAGGATAGGGACAGGTTGGGTGTATGGACCATTGTCTACAGAATTCGCACTATTTCCTCTTTACACTTCTCCCTTCCAGGTCTCGGACCACCAAAACATTTCTCACTATAATCTATTATAGCTCAACCACCGATAAAACCCGCCTACAATGATTCAAATCGCCCAAAATGACCACAAATCTTTAGATACATCTTTTATCCTTAATCTGAGATGAAAAAAATATAGGTTTGACCAATCCAGTTTTTTTCTATTGGCCTGCATGCGTACCCACCTACATTTTGACCTATTCTGCACCTAATAATTCAACAGTGCTCACTAATTTTTTAATGCCACCCACCAGTGCCTAACCAAAGGGCCAGTGTGTCACAATTTATATTCTATGAATCAGTACAGTTTAGTGATTTATTTGATGCCTTATAGCAAAGCTGACAATAATTTCCACACACTAATATAGACCAATCAGAGGCCACCATCTCTTAACTGCCTACATTTACTGTATGATCATCGTCACTGCGGACCTCTATGGTGGTCCGAGATCTCCAGGGCCGCTGATGCATTACTGTATCACCCATTGGTAGTCATGACGTATTAACGCATTGAGGTATTATCGGCCGCCCTAGAGGCTCAAAGAGGAGAACAAAATGATGCCTAAAAGTAAAACATGGTTTCTCTATTTCTAACCAAAGGCAAGGCTTCGAGTTTCACATAATCATGAGATTTATAGTTTCAAATGTTGATTCTGTATAATAACATTTTTCTTTTGGCTCCCATTTGTGTAGACTGGCTATTCCCTAAACCTTGGCCCATCTCCTCCAGAAGCAACCCCTCCCCCCTCCTCAAGCCGCTCCATTCACTAAAGGTCTTCAAAATATTTCTGTTTAAAACTTCAATTCATTTCAATTTTTATTTCAATTCTTTTAACAGAATTTTTCGTGAATTCCCATCAGTTTTTCATGATTTCTATCTATTTTGCTATGGGTCTTGAGTTAACAGTTTCATAAGGCATCTATTTTCCATATTTTTCACATTTCTCCTATACTTTTCATATTCCTACAGTAAGGTCAAAGAAACTAGCATATCTGACCATACATTGGTATACAAACTTAGAAATAAGGAAGAAACAGTTGTTGTTGTTGTTGTTGAAAATTGTTTTTTGGCTAATAGAAAAATCACATCAGATTGGCGCTCTTCGGTAGCATTAGCCAGTTATACAGTGATCCCCAGCAAATTGTTGTGAGTCCTCGTCAACCTGTGTGAAGTGGCTCACACATGTCGCTAGATGGAACACGACGTCGTTATAGCACAAGATCACCAGGAATAGCAATTGCTATGCCACGTGAGTCTAACACACAGTGGCGAAAGATGACGGAATGAGTTATCACTCAAAAAGGAGTCACCATTGATGACCAATCATGGCGACAGATGACGACAATTTGCTGGGGATGATGGTTTATGTGACCCATCCTAACAAAGTGGTACTGAAGTCGCACATTTAGAAGCCTAGATATAGGCTTCTCAAGTGGTATAGTGTCAAAAAGATCAGATTTTTTTTTTAATTGATATTTTAGCATTTTTCTAACCTATGGGTAGATATTTTTCAGGATCCTTGCTTACTAAACTGAATTTAAGCCCGAAATGCCTGATAGACATAGCTATAGTTTTCTTGGTTATATAGAATTACATAGGAATTATATAGGATTCATAAATTATTATATGTTTAATATGTAAATTACCTCAGTTTAATCGATTTTTAATTCATCCAACTGAATTTACCGATGGAAGATCTATAGTGGACCACCTGGTTCAAATATGCAAGTGTTATATACCAAATGAAAGCTCTTGATGAGCTGTAAATGAATATACCAATAACTAAACAATTTGGATGTGCGGCTTCCGTACCATTTTGTAAGGATGGGTCACATATATGTACTGGAGGTGACAACATGGTAAATGGCGTTTTCCATGAACCCATAGTAGCAATATGATCGTCTTCAATATATCTCATTATAATTCTTTGTACTTCAAATTAAATCCATTAATTTCTTCTTGAATGTATCTCGTGTGACCAGGCATTGAACATTAGCCTCTAGTCTATTCCATAATATATCGCCATGGTATAATGGGCTTTTTTCTTTATATCTCCATATATGGTCTTCTGACCCGTAACTTCAACTTGCCATTACCCCGCAACACTCTCACTGGTCTGACTAAATTATCTGGATCCCGGGAAAGATCCGATCATCGACCCTAGGTCTTTGAGCTATGTAACTGCAAACACATCTTTTTTGTTTTACCTCATTGATACATTAATTGGTTCATGACCATCAAGCTTTTTTTCGGGAGTGTATCTGTACGAGTCCCCAAACAACAAAAGACAACACCAAACGATGAGCTAAATTCATAAATGTGGCCCCCAAGGGGTGTAAAAAACGACATGGCGACATTTGGCCATTTTGAGGTGACATTTCGACATTGTACCCTTTTAAAGGTGACATGTGACATGTCCAATCCATAAAATAAGTGACATGTGATCTGAGGCCTTGAATTTTGAGATTTTTAAACATGTTATTCTCCCTAAAAAGTGACATGTGACCTGAAGCCTTGCATTTTGGCGACATTGTGACCTCGGGGGGGGGGGTCTCCTTGGGGGCCCCATAAATAAGCAACGCCAATTAGGCCAATGGAGGAACGCCATACAGGATTAACAAGTCTATTACAACTTGTGATAGGAGTGCTTGTTTGTCTGCTGTTGCTAAGTACTTAAGGAGACATGGCATCTAATACATGACATGGCTACACAACTCACAAGAAGTAGGGCTCTCCATCTTCAGCCTTCGTCTCCTAGGCGCCATCTGGTGTTTCGTTCAGTACTGACAGTTCCTGTTTTCTATCTCTCGGTTCACGCATCACAAGCTGATCATCACCGGTATTTGAGGAGATTTTAATAAAATATGCACCTCATTTTCAAGTCTAATGTTACGTATGGTGGGCAGACCTAGACCTTGGAAAACTATCATATATACTACGCTTTGAATATCCCATGACATGATATTCTCTTATCATTTTTTTTTTCTAAATTTAAAATTTATAATATAACGGGTATCATTTAACATAACATCAATAGAAGTTATAAGTTGATTGAATGTAGAGAAATGCCATTCAGACGACCAGAGGGATTGTGATTGGAAAAGGGGCAAAAGTGGTGGTTTGGGAAATTTATATAGGAATGGTTTGGTGGGAAGAGCTTGCGGGGCTCTTATCCCTCAAGCATGGCTCTTATCTCTAAAACACTGTTACTTTGTATCACTCAAACACTGCTATTCCCTATAAATCCCTATGAGGTGACCTTGTTGGACATGCATTTGAGGGATAAGGACATTAATTTTGAGGATTAGGATCTAATGCATTTGAGGGATAAGAGCATTTGTGCTTTAGTGTCATCAGATCTCATTATTAGATTTAATCCTCAAACAGAAACTTGTTTGATGGTTAAAACCACTTTGATGGACAAGAGACCCACATAAGTTGTATAATATTTATCATAAACAAATACACGTTATCTTATTCATATTATTTTATTTGTCCATACACCCTCAGTACCTAACTACAAGAATCTACAGGTATATGAATGATTTAACATTGGTTCAATGCTAAACAAAGGGTAATCCAATTAAAAGGGTTGGATTTAAGTAGCACCAGTTTAAACTATCTCCTATTTCTATTGACCTATATTTATCTGAGCAAATTCGCTACTGCATGAGAAACTTCGTGAACAGGAGGAAGAAACACTTTACATCTCAGGAGAGCATTTCTTAACATGGTGCAATTGCACACAGCCTCTACGATGTGAAACCCTTAAAATTAGAGTGAGTGATCATAGGAAATACATTACGACTGCTCTGTATGATCAGCACTTAATGTAGTAATTAAATAGGCCTAAGTAAGACAGCCGTAGCAGTGCAATCATAAGTGACCACCAGATGCAGGGCTCTAATGACATCAGGAGGTTAATTCAAAACATCCTGGGATCGCAACCTCAGCGATCTTAGGAATTATTCTACCTTATCCTATTAAGCGATCTTAAGATTAGACTGCGTTCACATTTCCTAGCCAGCACTAAAGATCGCATCGATCTTAGCCTTAGCCCTCCTACACTATTCCAAGAAGTACTGACTGGGCACAGGCAGGGGTAAGAGTCCAAAAATTAAGGAATAGCGGTGGAGCCACTCTTCTTCACAACAGTGTTTATACCATCGTTCCCCCCCCCCATATGGGCTAACAAAAGAGCACAGCGTTCAGTTGACCCCCATACAGTATTCAAGAGTTGTTCCCATGAATGTATGATTTATGCTTGCCTATTATAAGCATTGTGCCCTCCCCCCAGGACAAAGAGAGAGAAGGGAAGAATTACCTTACAGTGCACTTAACGCATGAGTAGCCCTAAGAGCCCTCAAGGACACTCAACAAACGTCCTCCCTCCCCTCTATATGTATGCAGCAGGCTATTTACTCTTTCGATCAGGAGTGTTCCCTGTAAGTGCTCTTGTACTCAGGTGAAACCACTATGCAATTCTTTCACTAAGATCGCAGTGATCTTAGTGCTGGAAAAGGAAAAGTGAAGTGATCCCAGGACTTGCTATTCTTGACAGGCCTGCAACCACTGCATTAGATAAGGTAGACCGGTCAGGTCTTATGATATGTGCCTACACTAAGATCGCTGGGGTTGTGATCCCAGGATGTTTTGAATTAAGCTCCAGAGTGAGAGTTCCAAATATGATTTGAAAGGGCCTAGTTGTACCATCTTGAGAAATGCCTTCCTGAACATACTTTCAGTTGAAATTGACGCTAAAAGCGCTAAGATCGAAGACAAACACATTAATAAATAACTCTTTGTTAATGACCGCACATTATCTTAAATGGGGATTGTGTAAACCTCAGGAAAGCACGTGAATGTATTTCAGTTAACAGATTATCTCTATGTGAGGCTTATCACCACCCATTGAACAAAAAACGACGTTATTTAACGACAAAAAGCGTTTTTAACGTTTTAAAACGTTTTGCCATGATAAGGAGCCATTGGGAAACGTTCTGAAACGTTTTGCAACGTTTTTTTTATTGACTGGGCAGGATTAAACGTTTAGATGTACAACAAATTTCAGTCAGGTCTTACTTGAGAAGTAGGCCGACACATTTGTGTAAACTTCAAGTCCATTTTCTTTTTGCTTTCTTTACATTGATATGTTCATATATAGAAATGATATGTTAAAAATATTCCATACAATCGTCTGCAACTAGATAACATTCAAGTCATCAGGTTCTAGATCTGTAGTTTCGGTTACCTTCCCATATCTTGAAAAGGGTATCGCAGTATGTATTCAGTTTACCATAGAGCTAGGAAGACATACACATTATAGGCAGCTCTACAGCATAGAGTGTTTGTATTGTATTTTAAATAGTTATAATTATATGTAATTATATACACTCCAAACTCGTTGCACATAGAAGGTCCTGACCCTTGGAAACCATGGAAAATAGTGACATTAATTTCTATTTCATCAAAAAAAGATATCTAGGTATTTACAAAACACCCGAAATCATCGTATATACAGCTCTGTACAAATGATTGTTTTAAGATGAAGATCTGCAGACTCTTAATAGAGCAACACCACAATTCATATTCCTCAATGTGAAACTCACATGAACTCATATTCTAATATCTACCTTAATTTCACTATTATAAGTTTGGTGCATACTATTCACAATGCATAGATAAAAGCAAGACAATTTGTACAGCATTATGCAGGGAGAGCTCTAAAAGATCTTTATATAAATATTGGAGAAAATACGAAGATATTTTTTTCTAACCAACTATAATGAATTATTTTCTTTTGTTTAATCCTGTGTTTGAAAAGTTGGATGCAATCCAGATAAATTATGGCTGTAGGCTCACTGAAGGCTATGCCCATGCATGTATTTCTAGCAATTGACTTTGGCAGTTTAAAAAATTGCTACCGAACAAAATCCCCTTATGGCTGCTTAAATTCACAAGTCTGTACATAACAACATATCAACCCCAACAAAACAGATAGAACTTACAAATGGCTCTTTCCCCTCCACCCCCATACATTTATGTTCAACAAGAACTGTGTAAAATCATTTAACACAATTTCTTTTTGAAAATTATTTCCCATGTTTTTGTCTCCATTGTGATTCCATCTGGTCGGCCATTTTGTCGAGCTTTGATTGGTAGTCTTTCTGTAACATTGTCAACTCATCCTCACTCTCGTTCTGCATCCGGTTCAGGTACTCCTGTGCACGCACCCCATACTCCATAGCTTCCGTTTCTGACTTTTTTGATAAGGCAATGCAGTGGTCATCAAATTCCTAGAAATGGTAAATTTGTAGTTTTTGATAAAGAATAAAATGTTTACTGATTTTGAAAGACTGACATTATTATTACAAGCAGGAGAGCTGCTGTGGGGGCACATATCGCAGTCAACATAACCACAAGATTTAGATTAATTCTATCGCCTTTCCAATTTGTGCAAGATAGAGTCATCAAATGACCTATGGCAAATGCTTGACAATCAATAAGATAATCAATAAGAAACAATCAAAAGATGCACTGTAAAAAATAACGGTTGAATCTACCAGGGATCTTTACAAAACTGAACAGTGGACCACCGCAATTGAAAAGCACTGAACCAGTGTAGTTTTTACAAGAAGCCCCACATGGCAGAACGGTGGTACACAAATTACAAGGAATCTCTGTGAATATAATGATGGATCTCAGGCAATTTTGGGACTAGCTAGGAATGTGCCGTTATTTGGAGTTGCAAGCCGCGTCAGCGGCCGGGAGTGGAGCAACCGTAGCAACTCCATAATGTTTTCGGTTTTCTCCCTGTCACCTACGACGTCATTGGTGACATCATGCTGCCTCAGTGACGTCACCCGCAGTGGCTAGCGATGTTGCTATGATCTATGACCGCCTGGGCGGTTTTTCATGACTATACGGTATGCCCCCCCCCCCCCCGAGAGCTCAAGAAAAATGTGGCTAGGACCACAGAGAGAAGTGGCAACTCCTATCCGTGGTCCTTGGCACATTTGTCTTGTTTACTGTGTGTACCTGTTTCTTGTTGAGTAGAGCCTCCACCAGTTTAGCGTTCTTGTCCATCAGTAACTGATCATACACCATCTTGGTCCTCTCCATTATGGTCACATAGTCCCTGTCACCTGGAACGGACAGGCGCACAACCGGAATAGTCGCCATCTGAAAAATTTATGAATCAAATATAATACACAGGCGCACAACCGGAATAGTCGCCATCTGAAAAAAATTATGAATCAAATATAATACACAGGCGCACAACCGGAATAGTCGCCATCTGAAAAAAATTATGAATCAAATATAATACACAGGCGTACAACCGGAATAGTCGCCATCTGAAAAAATTATGAATCAAATATAATACACAGGCACACAACTGGAATAGGTGCCATCTGAAAAAAATATGAATCAAATATAATACACAGGCGGTGCACAACTGGAATAGTCGCTATCCGAAAAATTATGAATCAAATATCATACATAGGCGCATAACTAGAATAGTCGCCATCTGAAATAATTATAAATCAAATATAATTATTATGATAAAAGGAAATTCGAACATTTCCAATACTTTTGATAGCTTTTGGTAGCTGTAAGAGTGGGTAAGTAATAGATGTTTAATGCCATTTCTATCTGTCTGTCTGTCTATCTGTCTATCCCTTTCCGTCCATCTCTTTGCCTACATGTGCCCTGTCTCCCAGCCTCTTTCAGTTTTATTTCCTCCCTTATTCATTCAAGCCCACTCCATTACTAAAGTTTTCCATACCATTTACTTATTACACCTCTCTCAGAACACTGAATAATACTATTCTCATCGTCCTCGTCCTTTTCATTATAACAAGTGACACCTTTTCACATAAATCACCCTTTTTGAACCTTCCGATTTCTTTCCTAGCCACATTTTCCTCATCCCACTTGATTAATAACCTCGTCATTTTCATCGTATTTTTGACAACTCACAAATGTTTTACATTTGTACCCAGAGGGTCCCCCATGTGCCCTTCATCATGACTCCAGCACAGTTTGGTTCAAAGACATAACTCAGGTCCCTATAGTTTACAGATAAAAACTAGTCAGGCCAAAAAAAAAAGGTGTGTTTCCAGTTACATGACCTGAAGGAAGTCATTTCTCAGAAGCTAAGTTTTGAGCACCCCCAAATCGTACTGACCTGGCCTGGATCGGAAGGGAATTCTAGATTGGACAGGGTCAATCACTATGACTGGTGCAGATATAGAGTTAAAGGGCATGCATTTGATCACCCATGCAGGGTCAATCACTACGGTTGGACTGGATCGTAGGGGTGGTTGAAATTGGAGGGAGAGGGGTAGGATCGTAGCGTTTGAGAAATGCACTGAGAAAATTCTTCCTGACAAAGTGACATGTGTACCCATGTCAACTTGATTTGACACAGAGAGCACACGTCATTGGGACATGTGCACATATGTCACCATGACAACTGTAGCACACAGTAATCCTCATATGATTTGACATGCCTTAAAATGCCATGTCATCTGTGAGTTGACTAGGGTCACGGCCATGTCGAAGGCACTTGACATGTGATGGTTTGACATACATAATTGTTCTAGGATATTCCACTAGATGGAGCAAACAACCATTTTGGTACCAGGACTAATCACTACCAAGAAGTACTACCAACACTTGAGACATTTGATGTATCTGTGTCATTTTGTTTTCATGAAGAATAGATCACTAAGGTCTGTAAATACTATCAATGAATGGTAGTGAATTCTATTTCATTGTTAAATCTGCATTTGTTATTGAATATCAAAATAGACACCCACCATCCTGAATACTCCAACTGGAGTGGTTAGACACCTTATGTGTGGGTCAGTGAAAATACCAAAGGACTGTATTCTAACCCACAATCTATAATCTCAGTATCTACAGTACAGGGAGACATATGGCATTGCCATGCACCTCCATGCCCTTGTCTTATGGACTGCATAGAGGTCCTCAGTCAAGTAGGAGTTCTGTAGATAGGAAAAAGTGCCCTAGTGCTGCAGGCCTGTGGGACTATGATATCCCCTGCCTTCTATTATAGGCCTCCCTTGATTGAACCATTGGTACATAGTTATTGACTGTTCTTGACCCTTACATAATTGTCTCACAGTATTACCTAGCACTCAGGTGAATGGATCAGAAATATTTGACGTGTCTTCATTACGCATGTCAAATGGAGTTGACGAACCAAATATGAGAGGGTCAACCTCATTTGACATGCCTTCATACATGTCATCTGGGAGACAAATTGAAACCTGTGCAGTATGCGTCAAAGCGATCAGTGTTCTTTTCTCTGTGTGGCTAGCTGCAATGCTAGGGTCGGTCGGTCGGATTTTTCTCCTATTTCTTTTTTTTAATTTTCTTTTTTTTGGGGGGAGGGGGGGGATGGGAGAAGAGTCTTCCTCCTGTGCAATATAGGCATGTTTATCAAAAGAAACATAATTTCAAGGTGAATCTGAGAGGATATGTGGCCAGAATAGTCCGTCAATATATAATGCCATTTTATGCTAATTGCACTTTTCAAAAAGAAATAATCAAACAACCTTCCATTTCCTAGATTTCAATCGTCGAAATTCCTCCATATTCCCATGTTTTATGGCCAAAAATGTTGTTTTCTATGTTACTTTTTTGTGCCTACCGGCGATGGGAATAGTTGTTGGTCAGATAGGGGGAGAGGGTCTGGGAACTTTTTTTAAAAGATTTTATACCGATGGCCGGCCATGCAATTTGTTGAAAAGGTCCGTAATCCAAGTTATTATAATAAGATGGCCTAAGTGAGTGGTAGTTATTATTCAACATGGTGAGTGGTGGGCTTGGACCCCTCCTGAGGGGGGGGGGGCGTAAAAAAAATTGTGCTACTACAGTTAAAAGGGGAGTATAAATTTTTTTTTGCGTGTACACCCCCACCCTCCTGTTAGAAAATAATGACCACTCCCTAACCTATAAGGCAAGCACATCATATTTCATGGGGGGATGCCAGTTTTTTTTTTTTTTTATTTTATCTTATTTTTCTTTTGCCTCTGGCCACCCAAATTCAGAGCTTAAAAAATCTGTAAATAAATAAGAACTGCATTATGAATACTGACATATTGGCTTAATTAGCAGATACAGCTCTTTCCAAAAAGTGGTCCGCCATTTTTGTACCTGTATTGGTGTTGTGATTATGGTCCTGTCCACAAAAAAAATGTTTTGCTAGGGTCGGTCAGGTAACTGGAAACAAACCCTTATTTTTTTGGCCTCACCTGTTCTGTGTATATATACCACCTGGACACTGAGTGAGATAGGTGGGCAGCTCTCACTTGTAAGACTCCATCCATTTTACCTGAGCTTTTCTTCCCCTTTCTCTCCAATTCTTCTCCTCAAGCCTCTTACTACTGAAACCCATGAAGGACCACCTAGTGCCTAAAACCACCACCAGGAAGTCATTTCTCAGATGCTAAGTTTTGGGCACTCTCAAATCGTACCAAGCTGACCTGGATCGGAAGGGTATTCTTGGGCACACAGGGTCAATCACTAGGAGTGGGGCAGATATAGAGGGGAAACCAATGCCCCTGAATAGGCAATCGTAGGTAATACATGATCACCCAGGGTCAATCACTACAATTGCACAGGATCGTAGGGGTGGTTGAAATCGGAGGGAGAGGGGTAGGATCGTAGCACTTGAGAAATGGCTAGCAGGTGTATTTACCATCATAATGCACAGGCACTGTGCTAGAGGGTACCATGATGACTCGTCTAAGCGCCAAAGTCTTAAAAAGCACCTGTCTCGAATATGCGCCAGGGGTAGTGAAACTACTCTTAAGCACTAAAACCAGTATTTAAATAAGCACCTGTCTCAAATAAGAACCGGGGGTAAAGAGGTATTGAAATGAATAAGCGCCCGGGAGGTTAATCAGGCCACTCTGCACTGGTGGGTTATTGCAATGCAGTTTTGCTATCTACATTTTTGTATGCGTATCTCTTACTAATGTGGGGTTCTCTGTAGCCAATCTGGACAGGGTCTGAATCTCATCTTTTCTGTCCTCTCTTTGTGTCCAGTGCACAGATATGCACAGGGGCTGATACATATGATGTCCAATGTAGTTTTCTTGCCATGAATATGACCTGAGCTATGAAGTTGACATGAAACAATATAACCTTGTCTCAAATGTACAGACCCCATGCTGTTTCCATATTGTATGAATGCATCAGTGGAGCCTTACTAATGTCTAATAATTAACCCATCAAAAGGGGCATATTGATTGT